>PVKU01004788.1:112713-138362 GCA_004027475.1 Anoura caudifer
AAGACATGATCCGCTTGGGGAGGAGAGGTGGCCAATCTCTCAAAGGAGAAGGGCCAAGAGCCCCTTCCTCAATGGTTTTTATTAGATTTGTGATACACACGAATACAGGTAAAGCTCATCAATCAATGTCAGGCGTCAAGGATCAAACAATAGATAACATTTCAAAGAACTCTGAGGGTTTAATTGAGTCAGGGTCTGTAGCTAAGGGGTTTCAAAACTTTGGGAGATAATCTCATTTCCTCCCCAGACCCTTATCATTTAAAGGAGAGCACTCTTAGCAAAGCAGGTTTCACAGGACTTTACAAATTCTTTCTTATGCACAAGCACCCAGGGAGCCTGCTCTAGCCAGCACAGGGCTGCACCGCCCTCTGTCATAGTTTCAGGCTTAAGTGGATTAGGACCAGGATGTCAAGAGACAAGGAAAACTTCTCCCAGATGGACTGGGGACTCAATCTATGTCAGAATAACCGGGGGGCGAGGGTCCATCACCCCCTCTTTGCTGCAGCCCCCCGAGTCCTCCCTTGAGGGCCTTCCAAGTGTCCGTGCCTAGCTTAGGCGACCCCTCCCTTGAGGGAATCTTACCCATCATTAGCTAACCAACCAAGCATTGGGGGCCAGTTATGGATGAAGCAGAAGCAGCGCTCCTGCCAGGGAGATAAGCTTTGTCTCCTTAGTGGCTCACAGTCCGAAGGTCGCTCACTCAGCCTTAGCTATGGGGGCGGGGGGGGGGGGGGGGGCGTTCCAGCTCCTGAAACCAGGCAGAATGGTTCTCAACAATCTGGCAATTCCAATTCTGGGTATCTACCTAAAAGAATCAATGCAAGTCCCCATAGTTACACGCTCATAGTTACACGCCCATAGCAACACTGTTCACAACAGCCAAAGGCAGAAGCAGCGCAGTGTCCATCCACAGATGAGTGGATAGACAACATGTGGTGCATGTACACAACGGAATATTAGTCGGCCTGAAAAAGGAAGGAAATTCCGGCGCATGCTGCAATAGAAACGAATCTTAAGGACAGTATGTAAAATTAAATAAGCTGTACACAAAACAAAATACTGTCTGATTCCACTTGTGTGAGTTACCTGGAATGGACAAATTCATAGAGACAGAAAAGAGAATTGTTGTTTCCGAGCGAGGGCCAGCGGGAGGGAACAACAGGGAGTCAGTGGTTAGTGGGTACAGGGTTTCCATGGGGAAGGTGGGAAAGTTCTGGAGACGGGCAGACGCGGTGGTTGCACAGCGATGTGATGGACTTCACGCCACCGAACTGTATACTTACAAACGGTTAGGGAGGTAAATTTTACATGTGTGTTTCACCACAATTGCAATTTAAAAAATAAAAACAGTCATGATTCCTTCTACTACCACCTTCTTTCCAAATGTAATTTCTATTTTAGCCCCAGGCAAAACCTCCATGTTAACACCCTACCGTGTATTCCCCAGCTACACCAAGGTGTATTCCGATTTCATAAATACTAAAAAGTGAAAAATTGATTTGTCTTACAATCAGCAAGATGCAGTATCTGGAATTTTCACGCACATCACCCACAACTCTAGGAACATTACCAAACCCTGATGGCCAGCTTACTCCTGAGCCTACCTCGTCTTTGTTCTAGCAGAGTATGACATTTTTCCTTGAATGCCTTTTCCCAGCTTCAACTCTCACCAGGCTGATTTAGAAAATTAATTTGTCTCTCCAGAACCACTTCTGAATTAAAATTAATGTGTCAAGTCCCTTGGACCCACACCCCATCACTCATACACACAAACGAGAGGACTTCACAGTATAGAAAATATTTTCACACTTGGAATTTAAAATAGCATTATCTCAACATTTCCAATTATAGAAAACTTACCACAGAACAAAAGAATAATTGGATGTTTATCCTGAGACAATATTTGCGGCTGATTTAAAATCACCAAGTCTCATTATTCCACCCTTGTCCTAAAATATAATAGGAGCTGCCAATATAACACAAAAAGTCCTTGCGAAGAAAATGGTAAATCATTCACATTAGGACAAGCAAAGATTTACAGGTGTAATGGAAAAACATAAATTTGGCAAGTGCAAGATTAAAACGGTACGTATGAAGTCCACTTAACATTAAACTCTGAGCTCCTCTATGCACAAATATATTGAAACTGTTGACTCTATAGAGGTTCAAGAGCAATGAGTTAGCAAAGACAGGTAAAATACCAGTTTTATATCACACCCATAGAAAGAAAACACTAATCAATATACACCACCAAACTGTGCCTCGTCCACCATCCTTCACCCAGGGACAGAGTGATGAGAAATTAGGAATTTGTATCCTGGTACGGTTAAGAAGGCTGAGACCATTCTGGTGATATTCCCTGGGTTCAGATTTCAGCTCTGCTACTTACTAGCTCCAAAACTTTTAATGAGATTCTTAATCCTTTCATCTATTCACCTGTAAAGTGGAAATAAAAATAGCACCTAATTCATAGAAAAGATGGGAAAATTCAAGGAAATAATATAGCTGAAATACTAAGCACCTTGCCAAGCATTTAGGAATTTCTCAAATAACGTTATTTTTTATGTAATAGGGAAAAGTATAAACTTTTCTTCAACAGTAGAAGTTTGGAAGAAATCTAAAAATGATTTGTCTCGGCGTTTTTTACTCCAATTTTACTCGTTCTTGCTTGCAAATGCCACCAGGGAAATTTCAAATTAATTAAGAGGTAGCTAGTTAATCAATAGCATTGGTTCTCAAACTTGAAAGTTCATCACAATCCCCTGGAGAGTGTCATAAAATGAAGACTGCTGGGCCCTAGTCCCAGAGGTTTTGGTTCAGCAGGTCTGCAGTGTGCCTGAAGTTCTGCATTTCTTACAAGTTCCCAGGTGATCCCGCGATGGCTGGTCTGGGACCTGCACCTGGAGAGCCACGGGTCCCTCCTCTCCTACTCCCACCATTTCCACTGCCTTTCCAGAGCTTCACTCCCAACACCCCTTGCCCCCCAAATCTAATCCTGGGTGCCTCACTCTAAACACTTGCTATCACTCTCTCTGATGGTTGTTGATAACAGGTCCCCAAAAAGTATCAGCCACTTTCAGACTCCACGACATCTGGGTCCTGAGCCCAGGAAAGCCAAACCCCTTGGTCCATTAGAGATTGTCCCACTGATTCCTAGTTCTGTTGTGTGGGTTCCCTCGGAGATCTGGAGCCCTCACATGCCTGGGAAGCAAGGGAACAGAGCCCTATCTAACTTCCACCCACCTGGGTCTCTGGTACCATCTTCTGCCTCCAGGGTCTGCCGTGTCGAGGGACTTGCAGCAAGTTATCCAAGGAACCCCATTCATGGAGGGCAAGGAGACTGAAGAAAGAGGAATAACGCTCCAGATTGGGAGGTGGCAGTTTTCATAAGCAAGGGGATTTACAAGGCTTGTCTTGGGCAGCAGCAAGACAGGTAGATCTCTGCACCCAGCCACCATGTCAAAATGGGAGCTGGTCTCCCTAGAAAGAACACACCCTCCTCCTGAGTTGCCACCAGGAGCCACAAACTAAACCCACAACGTGTGACAGGCCTGTAAGAGCCATCTAAAGAAGAAAGAAAACAACAAAAGTTCTAGAAAACAAAAACGAAGCTAAAATTTGCTAAGTGTGTATGTACTCTGTGCTAGGCCTTTATCTATGCTCTCGTTTAGGTGGTTTACAGTGAAATTCTTAAAGCTTTGTTGGAAATAAAGGGAATCCAGGCGACTGAGGAGCCATGAGAAGTGATGGCTGCAGTTCACATGAGACCACTGGCAGTAATAATAATAATAATAACAACAACGACAATAATGCAAACACCAGCCGGCAAGCTCAGACGCGAGAGCTGTTCCCCCTGATTCAGAGTGAGAGGACAGCTCCTAGAGCCCAGGAGGCGCCCATTACACAGCTGAGAGTAATTTCAGCTAAAATGTTAATGACTGAAAATGGTATAAGGAAACACGCGCTTGGAGGAGAGGTCTCAGGAGGCCAAGACACATCCTGATACAGGGAGGCCATTCCTCTTCATTCCCAGAAACTACAACAAGTGCTCAGGAATCTTACAGCATTTTCTTCTGACCATTCCAAGCCCGAATTTTTCCAGTACCTCCACTGTATAAAATACCCGGTTAACCGGCACGTCTTTTTCTTTCTTTCCATCCAGACAAATCTGCTTGTTAGCTGTCCGTTTAATACGTGTATTTTTTCACTTTGTTTTGAATTATTATGCTGATATCTTCCATCTCTGAGTTATTCTAAGTTCTTGTAGCTAATATCCAAAAATTCAACTCTAACTTAATCTTTAGCTTCTTTCCTTCTCAAGCGGGCTTTTGAGGGCAGGGCCCGTATGTGGTGTGTTTCTTCAGCATTTCTCACAGCACCTGGCGCAGTCCAGGAGCCGTGGTCCCTAGGCACTCATATGCATTGGGTGCCCCAAAAAGTCCGTGGCATTTTTTTCCATAAAACAAAAGACACATTTTTAATTTTCACCAATCATTTCATTGATTTGGATACACCGAGTATGTCAGCTACCTCCCACTATTGGCTTCTAGTGGCCAGAGGCCAGGGGTGCTGCTAAACATCTTCCAATGCGTAAGACAGCCCCACAACAAAGAACCATTTGACCAAATATCAATAGTACCAAGAAACTTAGCAAACCACATTTGACACTCAATCAGTCACAGCACCTTCTCCATACACTGCACACATCTTATTTTGTGTTTCAGTTGTGTTTTTACCTTTTTTAAAATAATGAAGCATAACATGCTGAAAATGTTGCGTATTTTCTTCCATCTTTAATATTAAAATTACTGCACAAAGATTCGCCAGTTTTGATAAGTTTTTTTTTAAATGCACGCTGTTATGACAGCTGTCACAACACAGTCCAACAGAATTGTTCTGAACGAAGTTAAAGACAACTAATTGTTCTGAACGAAGTTAATTGTTCTGAACGAAGTTAAAGCTACTAGAGGCATCATATGAATAAAACATAATGGACTTTTTGCCTGACCCAATATGTGCTCATGGGGATAATTAATAAAGGAGGGGAAGGATGCCCTAACAGGCATGTCCAACCTTTTGGCATCTCTGTGCCACACTGGAAGAAGAGTTGTCTTGGGCCACACATTAAATATGTTGTGACATGTAATCACAAAAAAAAAATCTCAATATTTTAAGTAAATTTACAATTTTGTGTTGGGCCTCATTCACAGCCATCCTGCACTGCATGAGCCCCTGTGCCACAGGTTGGATACCCCTGCAAAATGTTTTTCTGAAGAGACCCAATTTAGACTTACAACATGGGATATAACACCATTTCCCACGTTCTTAATCCGTGGAATTAAATTGGGCACTGTCTCAGGCACTTTAGATTTACATTGTAGCGTAACTCTGAGAATTGTTTTTGTTTAGTGTTTTATTTCTTGTCTGCACTCCCAGAAATTAACATTTTAAAAAGCTGGGAAAATGCAGTGAGACCAAACACTCTCCTCGGAGGATAAAGCCCTGTCATGGTCTCATCTTGGACAAGGATATGCGGGTTCTAACATTTTTTTGTTTCTATTCTGTTCAGCTCACTGTCAGGTGATAATATTCATTCCCTGTATCGCTAAGGACTAGCGGCCTATTGAACTGAACACCAGCTTGTCAGAACATGTTAAGCAAGCGCACACGCTGAACTTTTGTAGTTTCTTTCTGTCAGTTTTCTCCCCTTACATTAGAGCATTTTAATGGAAAGCTGGCTTCAAGCTTCACCACCGTCCAGACTCGGTGTAACACGCGGCAGGAACTTTGCCAGTCAAGTTAGAAGCTCACCTCTCTCCAGGGAAACTCCCAGAACCTGACACTAGAGGGAGGGGCCCCATTGCGGGGTCTCCCAGAACACACACCCTCTGGGATCGTTCTCCCCACAAACACACCAGGCCCTACATTAAAGGGGGGAAAAGAGCCCTTTCATTGTTTTCCTTTGCATACAATATATACCTGAAAGGCAAGCTGGAAGAAAGAACGCTGATGTTGCTACTCACATACAAAATGATAATAAACCCAAATTTATAACATTAATAGTAATAAAAACTAACATCTGTTGCATACTCAACACGCACCAAGTTCCTTGCTAGATGCTCTATATAAAAATGAGATTTTAAAGGAGCTATGCTTGCTATTGTTGTTTTGTTTAGTTCCACTGAGGGAAAGGGGGACATACTTGATTTTTGTTATAACCACACCCATTATGTTCTTTGGGATTCCTCCTACCCATGGGGTGGTAAAGAGCCTTACCAGGATCTTAGATTTCCCCCTTCACTTTCTTAACAGTAATCAGTCTCACGCTGGTTCTCAATGACTCAGCTACTTTAAAACTGAAGCTCTCTGCTCTGCAGGCTGGATATGAGGTCCCAGCCCCTGGGGACAGGGTGGGGGGGGGGTGTCCTGTTCTGCTGTCACCCACTTGCCCCTCACCCTGCCCCATGCTTTGTGCCCAGAGTCGGGGTGGGGAGGAGGAAAAGAGGACATAGGTGGCCCCAAGTGTGGTGGTGCGCCCTCCTTCTTTCCCTACTTCTCTGGGGTATTCTCTGTGTGGGAGGGGTCCAAAGGCTTCCCTACCTAAAGGGTATCCTCTTGTCTTTCCCGCCCCACCCCAACAGCCCCACAAAGCAGACAGCGGGAGGGCTGGGTAAAGCTGCTGGCTGAGCTCTACAAAGAAGGGCTGGTCCCAGGGCTAATTCTTAATGGCTTTTGTTCTCTGCTCACACCTTTGATACATTTCCAGGGGAAAAATAAACAAAGAAAGACAGTAGACATCCTATCACACAAACATTATTCCACTTAATACTCGCTCAAATCATTTCTATGAAGGAAATATCATTAACCCTATTTTATGGATTTGGAAATTGCTGATTTAAAATAAAATAGAAGTCCTCTGACCAACTTGATGATGACCAGTTGCTAGCTGATAATCAGAGCTGGTTTTCTGCTGAAATAGCCTAGTAGTGATGAATACACCTGGATCTTAGTTTCTTAATATCATTGTCGAAAAACAGGAAACCACTTCTTGGAAAAAAATGGCTGCTTCCATGGCTGGGACAGTGGAAATGTATAAAATGAGCCTGGAAAATCTTGTAGTGAGAAATCCAAAAAGTGCTCAAATAAAAATTGAAAGGGTGGGGCTGTGTCAAAGTGATACAGGGTGAACCTGAAAGATCTCCCACCAGATGATGCTGGAACAATCTAAGGAATGAAATGCATCCTACAGTATTAGGGTGCAACCCAAAGTATGAAATAAGTGTATGAGTGCACACTGATATAATGATTTGAGAAATAAGTAAATGAGGGAGAAGGGGAAACTCTTCCCTACAGGGGAGTTCCATTAATATGAGTAGATACCACAGGCTTGAGCGTGGCTGGACTTAGTGATTCACTTTCACAGAACCGAGTATGGAAAGGGAAAACAGTAACTTTACAGGGGAGAAACCTGACAAATATCACCTTAATGAATTAATTAGCTAAGGTTATCATTCCTGGTGATTTCATGTGAATATCACGTGCCCCCAGATATACTAGGAGAAAAGATGTCAGATTAAATGAGGTTTTTTTAACGATCATTAACATTTGTAAACATACACCAAGCAGAGAGAATATTATAATGAATATCAATGTACCCAACACTTGGCTTCAATAATTATTGATATTTTGCTAACTTTGCTATCAATATAGACTTTTCTTGAAATATTTTAAAGTAAATGTCAGCCATGTGCTTGCCATCCATACTTCTGAAGCATACCAAACCAATAAGGACACTTCCTTTACATTACGATGTCTTTATCACTATCAACAAAATTAATTGTAATGCCATATCATCTAATACTCGTTCCATATTCAACTTTACTCAACTGGAAAGTGTAATCTTTTCTTAGCAACTCAGTTAAGAAAAATTAAATTTGGCTTTTATAAAAATTAAACCTTTGTTTTCACACTCATATTGGTGTAAAGTGGTCCCAAACCGATGGTGATGTCATTGATGGAAAGAGCCTTAGTTAAAAGATGTCATTGAAAATTTAAAAAAAAAATAAGTAAATCAATTGCCCTTCCCAATGTGGAGGGGCCTCCTTCAATGCACTGAGGGCCTAGATAGAACACAAGGCACAGGAAGGGAGAATTTGCCCTGCCTAACTACTTGAGCTGGGATATTGGTCTTCTCCAGAACTGAAACCAGGATTTATATCATTGCATCTTGGTTCCTGGGTCTTTGGACTCAGACAGAGGCTTGCACCATTGCCTCCCTGCTTCTGAGGCCCTTGGTTTGGACCAGGACAACACCAGCTTTCCTGGACCTCAGTTTACATGTATTATGGGACTTCTCCATAATCCCATGAGCCAATCCTTCACAATAAATCTCTTTGTATATGTCTACATAAAACAAATAGGATGCCATTTCTCTGGAGAACACTAATGCAATTCCCAACAAAAAGGAACCGGTTAAATAAACTGTGATACAACTCTACAAAGAAAACTATGCCCCAAGAGTATGGCCTTCTTCCTACAAACAACAGGGAGCCATGTAAGGGTTTTGGATAGGGGAGTATTATAATGAGTTTACATGTTTTTCCATTTCTCTCACTGAAAGAATAATTAGCTGAAATAGGTGATATGAGAAGAGAGATGGGGAAACAAATTAGAGGAAAGAGGTATTGTAATATTTTAAGAGGGAAAATTTATTTCATACTCCCAATTATTTGTCTCCAAGTGAAGTGAGTTCTACTAGCTTAAACCAGCCATGGACTTTCTCTATCCCTTACTCGCCGAAAGGTGAATTTGAAATGGGAAAGTAGACACATATATCCAGGTCCTGCGCTCCCTCATCTCAGGGGCCAAGCTGTGTACAGCAGACATGCAATCTCGATTCCAGGCCATGGTGAGATTTACAGGTGAAACCCCTGTCTCCTGTAGGAGGAGGAGCAAGTGGTAAAGTCCCCAACATCTGGTACGCTGCCTAGAAACAGATCCACGTAAAACCAAAGAGGATCTTTGAGTCTCTTCAACAAACGATGATGAGACAATTGAAGGGCCAGATGCAAAACATTGAACTAGGACCCCTACTACACACCACATACAGAAGTTAACTCAAAATGGATCACGGACTTAAATGTACAAGCTAAAACATTAAAATTCTTAGAAGAAAACGTAGCAGAAAACCATTGTGTCTATGGGTTAAGCAATGGTTTCTTAGACATAACACCAAAAGCACAAGTGCAAAAAGATGAACTGTGTAAAGGTAAAAGCTTTCATGCTTTGAAGTATATCATCAAGAAAGCGATAAGGCCCCCTTCAGAGTGGAAGAAAATATTTTGACAAATCTGATAAGGGACTTGTATCCAGAATATATAAAAAACTTCTGTAGGAATGAACTACAAAATGATCCTTGAAAGTACAGGGTGGTGATGGGAGAATTGACTTTGGGTGGTGGGCACACAATGCAATATACAGATGATGTATCATAGAGTTGTACACTTGAAACCTATATAATCTTACTACTCAACTCACCCCAATAAATTACTTTTAAAATTCATTTGGAAAAATAACTCTTAAAACCAAAAGGCAAAACAATAACCCAATTTAATAACGAGCAAGGATTTAGATAGGCATTTGTAAAAAAAATATATACAAATGGCTAATAAGTTCAAGAAAAGATGCTCAACATCATTAGTCACTAGGAAAATGCAAATCAAAACCATAAAGATTTACTACTTCACATCCAGTAGAATGGGTATTAAAAAAAGACACACATACACAACAAATGTTGATAAGGACCTGAAGAAATTGGAACCCTCATACACTTCTCATAGGAATGTAGCAGGGTACGGCCATTTCAGGAAAGGTATTTTTTCAAAATGTCGAGGACAGAGTTCCCACTTAACCCAGCAATATACAAGATAAATGAAATCATACATCCACATAAAAATGCTCATGATGGAATTACTTAGTATAGCTAAAAAGTATAAACTATCCAGAAGTCCATCACTTCATGTATGGATAAATAAAATGTTGTACATCTCTACCATTGAATAGTATTCAGCCATAAAAAGGAACGAGGTAGGCTTCACTACAAAAAGGTAACCCCTGAAAGCATTATGGGAAGTGAAAGAAGCCAGTTTAAAAATGGCATGATTGCACTTAGATGAAATGTCTAGAATAAACATATCCATAGAGACAGAAAGCTATTTCCAGGGGCTGGGAAGGAGAAAAAGGGGGATGTAGAGATTCGCAAGAATGATGAAAATGTTCTGGAAATAGTGGCAACCATTGCACAATTTTGGGAATGTACCAAAAACCACTGCATCGTACACTTTAAAAGAGAGCATGTTAGATATGTGAATTATTTCTCAATAAAGCTCTTACAAAAAAGAAAATGTGTTTTTAAAAAATCCAAGGGAACAAATGAACACTTAGCAAGGCTTCTAGTGGCTCATAGGCTTCCATTCTGAGGCCACCTACATTAGGCCACATGCATACTCACCATTTTGCAAGTGGCTGTTGCAAAGAATGCACAAGTCGGGTAATTAAAGGGACTCGCAGACTGCAGAGCAGTCTTGCATGAGGCTTCACTGAGGCAAAGAATATGGAGAAGAAAGCATAGGCAAGCAATGAGGGCTGTGAGGTTTCCGGGCACAGCTCCTCAGGATCCTTCTCATCCACTTTTATCTCCAGGTTACGTACCACCAGGTCATCAGTGAGGACTCTGGGTGTTGGAAGAGCGTGGTCCAGGTTCCACGGGAGTCCTTCCTGCCCCATTAGTCACACAGCCCAGCCAGCTGTGGAACCAATTAAACCAGATGCAAGCTATGGACTTACACGTCTCTAACCAGTGAAAGAAGTTAACACTGGTGCATTACAAATTACTAAGTAGCCCACCAGTCCTTTTCCCAGCCAAGAGTCAGTGCAGGTTCCTACTATACCCCAAAGTAGAGCATTCCTATGAAACTCTTGCACACCAAAATGGGGTAAATCGAAGAATTACCAGTAATCATTATGGGGAAATTTTGGAGCATTGCCAGACCCAAAAATAACCTACAAAATCATACCAAATATATTTAATCACATCCAGTTTTATGCTCAGTGTAACACCCTAACAAGCTCTCTTAGGCTTTTCTGATACAGTAGGACACATCTTGCGGACGAGTGAACAGAATAATTCAACAACAAGCACAGATGCTCACAGACACAGTTCAAAGCCAGGGCAGCTGCAGGCCAGGATGCTGAGTGTAGGTCCGGGGGAGGAGCTGGTCAGGGGCCTCTCTCGCTGCTCAGGATGCCCGCTCACCCCGTAACAGCTGCTGCAAAACACTGCACGCTATTTTCCCTTTTCATTTTTTTTTTCATAAAAGTGAAAATTCTCTTCAAATTTCAGTTAGTGAAAACAGTTTCTAATGTAGGTCATTTGTAAAAAGCAAAGTGGCGGCGTAACGCAAACTTTTGAAAAGCAGGGGACTCTCGTGCCAGACTTCAGGCACCTCTGGGGACAGCAGGGTGCAGATCCCACTGTAACAACTCTCAGTCCTAAGGAGACTTGGGCTGCCGTAGCCGGCATCCTGAACAAGAGGGAAACTTCCAGTGTAGACACCAAGGTATGTTTAATGTTGCAGGCAATGGTGCAGAGAAGGGCTGCTGCTATCCAAGGCTACTTGGAAAGACACAGAGTCAAGTCCAGTCACAGCTGGAGGCCACCGTGGCTTTACACAGAATGATGAGAGTTTAGCTTGGCCTGGCATTGCAGGCCATTAGCTGAAATGGGATTAGATCTTTTCAGATGTTGATGGCAGAGCAACTTGTGTGTTTTTAAAACAAAAGGCAGCAGAGTTCTGTATGTCCTACAGCAGTGGTTGTCAATCAGGGATGATTTTGCCTGACAAGGGGTATCTGGCAGTGTCCGGAGACGGTGTGTTGCCACAACAAGAGTGGGAGAGTGTACGGGCATGTAAAAAGTAGAGGGCAGGGATGCTGCTGAAGATGCTGCAATTCACAGGACACTCCCCCCGCCCCGTCCCCCGCCCGCCACTACAAAGCATTACCCAGTCCAAGATGTCAACTGTCCCATGCTGAGAAAACCTGCATTGAAGAGAACTCAGGTGGTCCTGAGCTGAGTTATTAGTGCCAATCCGGAGCAAATGGTACTAGTTCACCTACACAAAAACCTTATTCTGTGGAATAATTTATAAACTCATGTTTGTCCATGAAGCCAAGTCCTTCCGTCACCATATGATCTCTAGTTTGGCCTGACTTAATTACTCCTAAAAGGAAACTTCCCTTGAGACAGGTTTCTACAGGCATAAGAAATTCCTTCGTGTAAAGCTAACGATGCCTCATCACTAATTAGAATCTACATACAATTTAGTACTGGAATGGTGGACACAGGAAATGAAAATTTGAACTTGATGAATTCAAAAAGAAGAAAGAAAGGAACCTCAAATATATCAGGAGACTGTGACAGCCACCATGGCAAATGTCTTCGTTTTGTAAGAAGGCAGCCATGCCCCCAACACCACGCCTGGGATAGGCCATGTGTCTCAGCAGCCTTTTCCCACAACATGTAAGGCCAGAAGTACTAGGTTTATCCCACTAGAGTAATTTAAAAATTGGCATCTACTGATCAGCATCCCAACGAAGCTAAAGCTAAGATTTGCCTGGGTCACTGGTATAGTTTTAGCAACAATACAACCTGGGTTCTAGGAACATAATTTTGCCTGAGATAACTGGTCTAGGGGATTAGAATTGATTGTTTTCTACATGTGGGCCTGATTGTGCCCTGCATTGCTTTGTATGCTTCATATCAATGTGTCACAGAAATGGCGGGGTCTCTGTACCTCAAAATCACGCGGGGTATTGTTTAAAAAGCAATGTTTAAAGATTACTGAATTCCAGGGATGGATGATGGTGATGATTGAACAACCATGTGAATGTACTTCATTGAACTGTACACTTAAAAATGATTGAAAGGTTAATTTTATATTATGCATATTTTACAATAAAAAATAAAAAGTTATAAAGGCGAGTTATTAGACCCAAAGAATGAATGAATGAATAAGAATCTGACAGAACAGTGCCTGGGACTCCGCATTTTCATAGTTCTTCCCCAGGTATTTCTTAGGCAACCTGGTTTGGAACATATTGCATTAGGTTGCCAATAAATACAAATGGTTTTCTTGTGTGACTGAGTAAGGGGGACTTTACTCTACATTTAGATTATGTACAAGGCTGACTCACAAAGTCAAATGTCTCAGGAGGCCAAGACCCAAAACAAAACATCTCTCCCCACTCTCTAAAAATATTAAAGCTTTATAATACGTCCTTTTCTTTCAAAAATCTCTTTATAGAAGAGCCTCCTATACTTATCCCTTACTTTACTTCTGAAGAGTTTATGAGGAACCGTAAACAAGTATAAAACCTATCAAATAAAAATGCAACATAAATTGTCAGCAGCATGACCACAGGCACCCAGCATGCCCCTACATGATACTGGCCAAGTTCATCAACCTTCAGACATTCACGGGAAATGTTCTCAATAGGAACAAAGCCATTCCAAAGCTTGCTGCTTACTCAAATTGCTGTCGTGAGTGCCACATGGGCAGTGCTTTGTCGAAACGACTGATCATCAGCAGAGGTTTGATGAACTGACTCAAGGTTTTCTGAATGCACCTGATGGAGACTTCCATATCAAGCCTAGCACCTATTTTAAAAGATTGGCAACCCTGAAATGGTACTGAGGACTTACTATTTTTCATCAAGAATATAGTCAAGATTCCATAAGCTTAAACTTCCACTAGGCTTAGCATCTTCTGTCTGCTGAAGAGAGCAATCTATCCGTCAATGTGCAGCTAGAGAAAGTGGCCTCAGGCCATACATGAAGGTGGCTGGTAGCCCAGGACTCCAAATCAAAAGTTTTCAAAGGTAACATAGAAAAATACTCTGCAACTCGGAGGCAGGCTACCACTGAGAGTGAGGCTGTTGGCAGTGTGGAAAATATATTGTTCTGGGAAGCAAAATGATGAGACTATTCAAAACATACAAATGGACAGTTACTTGACATCCATGAAAGTCAATGTGGGAGCTGAAGATAAACTGCAGAGATGTGAGTCGAGGGAAGTAAGCGAACAGAGGTATCACTTCTAGGCACAAGGAAGTGAGCAGAGGGTGAAACCTTGGGTATAAAAAATAATAAGATTGTTTAGAAACAGAAAGTAAAAGGATGGTTGCCAGGGGGTAGGGGGAGAAGAAAAAGGGAAGCTGTTGTTTGATGCGGGTAGAATTTCAGTTTTGCAAGATGAAAAATTTCTAGAGATCTGTTAAAATGTTTATGTAGTTAACACTACGGCACTACAGCACAGTAAAAAGTGTACGGTACGGTGTACTTACAGATGGTTAAGAGGGGTGGATTTGATGCTATGTGTTTTATACCACAATAAAAGTAATAAGCTTGTATAGATTGACTTTGGGACAAGATGTGGCCTTTCTTCATTCACTACATTGATCTTAATTCATAATACAGTCCTAAGAAAAATAAACAATTTTATATCATTGCGATGTTACAGGAGTAAACACTCAGAAAAAGAAGTTCGCCCTCATCATTTGCAAATATATTGAGTACCCGGAGGCATGACTACTTATTTAGTGATAGCAGCTACAGAATATTTGACAGAGGACAATCCTGCTCAGTAAACACTTCAAAGATCATAATTTTAAAAATAATTTTTTACCATTTGTCTGGATAAAATGATAACTCACCCTGGGCGAGTGGTTTAAGTTGGCCGGAAACGAGAAGCCACTCTAAACTAATGAACCCTCTCAAGAATCTTGTTCCCACTTGAAACAAATGTCTTGATTGAAAAATATTCATGGCACTGTTTCAAATATGTTTAGTCACTAAACAAAAAAAAATTGTAAAGTAAGAATATATAAGAGCAAGAACCCATGCGTCTAGGCTACTATGCTACTTCCAGAACCACACTTACACAGAATTGTGCTAATTGCAGAAGGAACTATGCCACTGTAGTAGGACCGTGCTTCTAAGCTACTTATAACCCACTATTTGCTAAAGTTAAACCCTTTGCTTCGAAAACCTCCATATGTCAATAAAATACCAGGAAGAGAAGATAATGATGGCAGAAGACATAATTATTCTATTTTTCTGATACTTTGTTTTTCTGGAGCTTACAGCCTGAGGTCTAAAAGGTAGAATGTTATTACTATCACCAGCCAATAGCTATAGACACTAGAAAATTCTTGATAGAGTTGGATGGCAGAAGGAATGATCAAGAATGGTCCCTGGAGGGCTTTTAGGAAAGCTTAGATAGAGCATCTGCATAAAGCGATATTGTGGAACCCTGCCTAGAAGCCCAAGGGAAAGGCATGGTGTTTCAGGACATCATCCTTCTCATTCTTTCTGTTACATTTCTACAAAATGAGACAGAACTGTTGACTTTTAGAGCTGGAGAGAACTTTAGAGATTATTATTCCACCCCTCCCACTGTATGCTAAGGGGACTGGGGCCCACGCCAGTAAATTAACTTGCCCGAAGTACTTGGCCCAAAGATGCCACATCTCTTGATTCTCATGAGCTCCACATTCTCAGTATCAACTCCCCCAAGCCAAATCAAGTATATGATTTTGGAATGATGCTAAGACACCAAGATTCCAAGAAAAATCCTTACTGTAAGGAAAGAGTTTAGAACACAGAGTCAGCACATCAGGTCTCAGGGCCCTCCTACCACACACCATGGACTAGGCCTCCTAAGGAAGCTTTTGTCCAGTGCTTTCAGAACCAAGCATTGTCTTAAATCTTTCAAGCATAATGAGTAACAGCATCTAAACATACATGTAGTAAAATATAGTGTGTCCTGCTCTAATTATATCCTAACAAATGTCTCCACATTCTCATTTTTATTCATGAATTTTATGGGTGAGAGATCATTATACAGACACCAAAAGTCTACACAGAGAGAGAGAGAGAGCTGGAAACCATAAAAAACCTTTTAGCCCATTAAGTTTATTCCAGAAATATAATTTAAGAAATTCATAAATAGAAACTACTAAGCTATAAATTTCTAGCAATGGCTATAAAATTTACCTACAAATGTATTTCAAAAGCAGTTTGAAGGAAAAGTGAAATATATTAAACAATTACTTAATGGTTGTTTCCAATTTTTTCAACCATTCAACTGTTTGTTGTTTGAATTTTACACAAGATTGTATTTTAGACACAATTTAAGGTCAATAAAACACCAATATATCTGCTAACAGTATTTATAAAAAGGCAAAGAAATTTTAGCTTTTTTAATGTGCGTTACTTTTTAGCTTATTTTTATTGCTTTTAGAATATTCTTAACCAATCTGTTGACAATGTTAGTCAGTGTGATTTTTCCCAGTGCCTTTTTTCCCCTGCCTTAGCTCCCCATTTAAACAGCTAAACTATTCTGTGCGCCTTGCTCCTGGGAAGGAATTTAAAGGCAAAAGCCACAGGAAGAAAAGAGCCTCTCACTGGTTTTTGAATGTTGAAAGTCTATGGACTAAGAGAACAACAGCAACAACAAATAAACCCCCCTTGGCAGGAGTTAAACATTTTGCAGAAAATATGAATAAATCTCCTCACCCATTCCCCCACTTCCTACCACCGCCAACCCTAACACAGACCCCAGCCTGGAGGCAGATGAAAGAGGTAGGTGGAGCCCAGGAAGACGAGACTGGAACACTGAAGCAGAATCAGTATCACAGGGCTTCAGTGGGACAAGGGCCATGCATCCCCAGGCCCCCATCTCCACCGCTGCTCTGCACATTGTCCTTCCAGGGGGTATCCAGCCAGAGCTCCCTACACCTGCAGACAAAGGAACAACACCTGTCTGCACTCTAAGATTTTGTTTGGTGCCCATCCAACTAACCCTGCACGGGCAACTCTTGCACAAATCAAGTACACTTGTAATTTCCAGAAGTGAGCAGAGCCTTGGATACCTGGTGAGGTGTAGAAGGGAAAGTCCTTCTTCTACCTGAAGTGGGAGGAGCTGAACGGAACCAGTTGAATATATGATACTTAAGATGTTAAGGGTTTCACCATGTTCTAAGGTAGACAATCTTAGGTATCTTAGGATTTTTTTAAGTTTTGCTCTTTCTAATATGAATTACCAAGTAGAGAAGGATTTGGAAGAGAATTCTTTGCAATTGGTTCTCAATAACTTCCCAAGACGGTTATTTTATTTATATTCTGTAACTAAAAAGATTATCAGCCCCGGTTGGTGTAGCTCCGTGGATTGAGCACAAGCCTGCAAACTGAAGGGCTGCTTGTTCGGTTCCCAGTCAGGGCACGTGCCTGGGTTGCAGACCAGGTCCCCAGCAGGAGGTGTGCAAGAGGCAACCTCACACTGATGTTTCTCTCCCTCTTTCTCCTTCCCTCCCCTCTCTCTAAAAATCAATAAAATCTTTTTTAAAAACCACAAAAAAAGAAACAATGGAAGGCAGAAGTGTGTATTTTTAAAGTACTGAAAGAAAAGAAAATTATCAACAAACACTCTAAATCCAAGGAAAATATCCTTCAAAACTGAAAGTTAAATAAAGGTATTTCAGATCAATTGAAAACAAAGCGAATGAATGTATAGCAGATGTACTTTATAAAGAATGCTAAACAAAGTTCTTGAAGCCAGAGCAAAATAATGGCATATGAAAATTCTAATATACAGAATGAAAAAATTAAGTAGGACTGAAAATCATAACCATTTTGGCTAAATACATTATCTTAACTTTCTAAAAGACAAAGGACTTTTTAAAAGCAAAAATAGTGGCATTTTAAGGTGAGCTTTATAACTTATTAACACATAAAATATATGAGAACAATATCACAAAGTTCTGGAAAGGATAAGTTGAAATATACCATCATAAACTTTTTATATAAATGGTATAACATATATTCAAGGTAAACCAAGGACACATATTGTAATCCCTAGAGTAATAATCACCAAAACAAATCCAAATGGGCTTAGCAAAAGAGCCAATTGAGTGATTAGAATGAAAGACTAAAAAAACACTCAACCCAAAACAAGAAACAAAGAATATATGAGCCAATAGAAAACAAAAGAAATTCAAATATGTCAGTCATTTCAGGCACACCTCAAAGATATTGTGGGTTCGGTTGCAGATCATGGTAATAGAGCAAGCATCGCACTAAAGCAATTCATAGAAAGTTCTTGGCTTCACAGTGCATATCCAAGTTATGTTTACACTATACTATAGTCTATTGTCTTTTTAAAAGTACATACCTTAATTTAAAAATACTTTATTGCTGAAAAATGTTAAACATCATCTGAGTCTGTGGAAAAATGGTGCCAATAGACTTGTTCAACACCAGGTTGCAAAAAACTTCAATTTGTGGAAAACACAGTATCTGCAAAGTGCAGTAAAGGAAAGCACAATAAAATGAGGTGTGCCTGTATGTTAAAAATAAATGCACTAAACCCTCCAATTTAAAGGCAGATAATATGAGACCGCATTTTTTAAGGAACACAGCTATATGCTGTTTACAAAATATGCATTTTAAATGTAAAGATACAAGCCAAGTTGAAAGTAACATAGTGGAAAACACACCGTGTAAACACTAAGCATAAGAAATCTACTGTGGGGTCACCAAAATGAAACAAAATAGACTTTACACAAGGAGTACTGACAGATAAAGAGGGACATTTCATTAGCATAAAACAGTCAGTTCATCAAGAAAGACATCAATCCTAAAAGGACATGCATCAAATAACAGTTTCAAAAGACACTAAGCAAAATGTAATAAGACTAAAGCAAGAAATATACAAATTTCGTTCACATGGTTGATTACTTAATTAGCCGAACTAAAAGCGTAAAAGCTTGACTATGCTTATGCTTACTAAGGTCTGCCAGCTTCTACAAGGTTCCGATACCAAAGTTTCCATAGCTCTTTATCATGCAAGTGAAATCCTACAACATTTAAACTAGAGGGAGAATGTGAAAATGGAACTAAGGACATCGTCTACTACTTATTGCTGTAAAAGTCTCTGTTGCTCTTACGCAGATACAGCCTCCGAGAAATTCATCATGAAAAATTTGGACTTAATAAACGCCCCCCCCCACCGGCTACTTCTTAGAATGAAACCTATATTATTTTTCATCAATCCCTAAATATAAAGCATCATGACTATTTGAATCCCAGTGTCTACATAAAACATCTTTTAAATCAGCCTCAATTTCCTCCTTCCCGGAATCTAAGACACAATCACCGCTGTTTTATACGAGCATATTATGTCTTCTTTTTAATTTGAAATAATGTATCTTTCAACCTCATTTATTTTATATGATTTGGTAAGAACATCAGTATCATTAAACTAATTATCAGAGGCAAATGGCTTACCATAAAATTAATGTTCCCAGACCCCCCACGTTAGTTGTTACTTAAATTTAGCAATTCTTTTTCTTCATGTATAATTACTTTTAGATGTATGAATGAAGATGATTAAAAATAAGTAAAGAATGAAGGTATAAAATCGATTCATATGTTCTACTTTTCAGTACCGTTAGGTACTTCTTCGTCGCTCCAACGCGGAAGGACCGCTATGCAGACAGCATCGTGGCAGATGGCAACAAGTCCAGCCTGAGGCGAAACTGTGTACAAACTCGTCTTTCTAACTTCTTTCCCCATTTTTGGCACTCCTCCTCTTGTAATTCCCCTTCCCTTCAAAACCCCAAATCCTCCGCAAACATTTTTGCTCAATGATGCCACGTGCGGCAATGGCCTGCAGGCTGAGTCATGGTACCCTGAGCATTGACTGGCCAGAAAGGGATCTAGGGAATGGCTACGCCCATTGCTCAAAAACCCACCTTCATAAAGATTTCTGTGCCCCGCTCATTCTAAACACATTCACAGGGAGATGAATGCCAGTTCCCCAGCTATGTGCCAACTATCTGCCTTGTAAGATGGTCATATCTGATTTAATTCACCAATATTTGATGGGTGCTGACTTAGAGACACAAGAACCTAGAATGTATTTTCCAAGGAAATGTATTTCTTCTTCGAAGTTCCCAGGGTATAGAAATTCTGTCAATTTCTGCCCTGACTTGTGTGGCTCAGTTGCTCAGGCATCATCCCACAAACCGACAGCTTGCCTGTTTGATTCCCAGTCGGGAGCATGCCTGGGTTGCCGGCCAGGTCCTCTGTCTGGCACGTACAAGAGGCAGCAGCCAATTGATGTTTCTCTCCCTCCCTTCCCCTCTCTCCAAAAATAAGTAAATAAAAATTTTTTTAAAAAAAGAAATTCTATAAATTTCTTAGAAAACATATTCCAGGTTCTTGTGCCCCTAACTCAACATTAATCCTCCATAAAGTTATACAGTGATTTGAGTTCATTAAAGGATTTAACAGAATAATGCAATTTCCTTAAAAATTAACATTGACATGACTCTCTGAATATTTCAAGAAAAGGATTTTTAAGCTCAAATTTTCCTGATAATTATTTTAAAGATATGTTTTGGTATCTATCCTATTATGATGTTTTCTTCTCTCTTTAGAAAAATAAGAAAATGGAAGAATCACTTTGTATATGAGATCAGATTTCCAAGGAAATAGCCAATTAATTCATTTTCCTTTTATTTATAACAGCTAAAGTATTCCATTTAGGCTGGCCTAAAAATAATTTTTCCCCAGGTTACTTTATCCAAAAATAGCCATGCCATCTACCAAGGCCTGATTTCTAGGTACTAGGGGAAAAAAAAAAAAAAAAAACAGCAACACAGAAGTGCCTAAAACTGCATGCCCACAGTTGTATTCTTCAACTTAAGAAAGTCCTACTAAAAGGCAAAACTGTTTGGGGGAAGATAATTTTTTGAATTAGTGATTTCAAACTTTGCCATGCCTCCTATGTACCTGAGCAATTTGCTAACATACAAATTTCCAAGCTCCATCTCCAAATATCCTGATGGAGCAATAATGCTGACACTCTGTATGTTTAACAAGTCTCCCAAACAACTCAAATGTAGATTGTCGTGGGCTGCATTTTGAACTACAATCCATACGGACCCATTCCTGATAGTTCTGATGGGGGGTAGAAAGTAGAGTGAGCACGGAGCCTCCGTGTTCCTACACAGAGGAGAGAAATGGAGCCGGAAGACTAGAAAACAACTCTGAATTCACAGTCTGCAATAACAAACAAGACCAATTTTACCTGCTTCGTATGCGTGCCTACTGCGGGCTACACGTTCAAACAGAGACTGTCACTCTCCCGAGATGCTGACCTTTGACACTCTGATACAGTCTCTGACCACGCCCTTCATTTGAAATGTGAAAACTGGGTGCTTGTGGGTAGGTGGAGGTGGTATTCCAGTATAAGGGGAATACATTATAATGGAAAAAATACAATAAAAAAACTATTAAAAACAAAAGAAAGAAAGAAAACTAGGACACGTTCAGTATTAAACCATCTGGTATCAAATATAAAGTTCAGAAATAAAGCCCTAGAATTTATCATGATTTGGCTCCTTAGAGTTTGGCTCCTGAAAATATACATTCTAGAACTCTAACAAGGCCTCTTTTTATGAAGAAAAATATGGATAAACACAGGGACCACAGCTGTGGTTAAGACAGTTTGCAAGTAAGATTTGTTGATGAGGAGGCAGAATCTGCCTAAGTTATTGTCCCTCCAATGCAACACTATTTATAGCACTGTACATTTTCTGCGACTAATAAAAATAACCTAAAAAGCATCCTACACAAAGCCTTATATTAATGTAAAGTTATTGATGAAAAGCAAAGTGCAAATGAGTTCAGAATTCAGCATTAGGACAATAGCCCCAAAAGCACCTGGAACTCAAATATTTTGTCACTTCTGTGGGTGGCTTTAGAAATATATGTGTGTTGTACATAGAGAGATACCATATATCCCCCACAGGTAATTATGAATGATTGCCAAAGTAAAGCATAAATTCAGGAGAAGCTTAGGCTGGCAGGAAGCAAGGATTGTAAATCTGAACTTCCTGACACCTAAGGTTAAATTCTCAGCCATTGTATTTCATAGATAATATTTAAAGGAAGGGTTTTTTTTTTAAGTTCCTTTGTTAATTAAATACTTTAAAGTATTAGAATAACACAGTAGCTTTCTAGTCTGGCAACTGACTTAAGCAAAATCAAAGAGACAATAAGAATCCTAAACAACCAATTCAAAGATATTTTTTTTTCTATTGAAGATGAATGTGTCTTAAAACAGATGTCTCTAGAAACTTAACATGCAAAAGAAGGGTCTGTTTTACTAGTTATTAAGCCACACAAAATAATACCTAGTGTTGTATCCTTTATTATGGTCAATATTTAAGTTTATAATACAAAAATCAAAATATTTACCATTTACCAAGTACTTATTATTTGCCAAATGAAGTACTAAGAGGTTGATAGTATTTAACTATTTTATTTGTGGTGCATACAGTATATATATAACATATATATTATATATACACATATCTCACATCTTCTCAATTTAGAGAAGCCAATCTATTTATGATACATATTATATATGTATGATTAATATATATATGAGGGGGACCCAAAAAACCTTTAATTTATTTACAAAAATTGTATATTTATTCTTATATGCTTAAATTTCAGTCACTTTCAAAGTACCCCTCATTTGCCCTGGCTGGTGTGGCTCAGTGGACTGAGTGCTGGCCTGCAAAATGAAAGGGTGCTGGTTCGATTCCCAGTCAGGGCACATGCCTGGGTTGCGGCCAGGTCCCAGGTTAGGAGCATATGAGAGGCAACTGATCACTGTATCTCTCACACATGGATGATTCTCTTCCTCTCTTTCTCCCTCCCTTTCCCTCTCTCTAAATGAATTTTTTTAAATCTTAAAAAAAAAAACACTCTCCATTTGATGCAATACACCTATTGAGACTTGAGACTTCTTCTCACTGCCTAAAAGAATTTTTGAACTCATTAATTTTGATGCCTTTTAGTGCTTTCTGCCATTTTTTTGTTTCACCTCTTCCACATCAGCAAAATGTTTCCCTCTGAAGACTTTTTTCATTGGGAAAGAAAAAAAAAGTCACTTGGAGCAAGATCAGGTGGACAGGGTGGGTGAGACATGGGGGTCATGCCATTTTTGGTCAAAAACTGCTGAACACTCAGTGCAGTATGGGCAGGCACACTTGTAAATCACCCATCATGAAATGAGCAAATGCGTTGGAATTGTCCTCAGAAAAATTTGCTGAAGCTGAATGCAGCCTCTCACAACACCACCAGCTGGCACACTGATACAGATGGGTTCCTAGAACTCTCATCTAGTGGGAGGAGCCTGTGCTATAAGGGGCCCACCCTCCAGAAGATAATAATAATTCTGTTTTTTGGGGGGGTCCTCCATCACATACATATATAAAAAACACTTCATCAATTTAGAGAAGCCAATAGTTGTAAGCTTCATGAGACTTTTAGATAAATGCCTGGAAGAAAAAAAGAGGAGGGCAAAAGAAATGACCACAATAAATAAATAAACCTATCAATAACTGGAAGTTGTATCTATACCCAGCAAACATTAAAATGTGAAACAAAATCTGTGCATCTTAAAATGGAGAACTACGCCATTCTTCCTCACTCACTGAAGACTTTGATACCTTGCTGAAGTATTTCACTCACAGCCAGCCACCATCCTGGGTGATTCCATTGTCCATATAGAAGGCTCATGTCTTATTCAACCTCTTGATCCCCAGTGACCTCCACCACTACTCATCTTCAGCCATCCATTTGCATAGTTATAGCAAAACAGTTCCACCTCCAAAATCACTAACACAGAGACTCCACCCTCTGACCATGTCATCTCTTCTCCACGTAGCTGTTCCTACTTCAGCCTCCAGAGCATCGATCCCTGTGCCTTCCCCCAATCCATAAACTGTGTGTTTTTCCCACTTATTTAGCTTAGATGTGCTTCACTTCGATAGCACCCTTGCGATGACCGTAAGAGCTCTGGACCTCTGCATTTCATTGCCTTCATCTGACAAAACTCCAGCCCTGGATGAACACAAGCATCCCCTTTATCCACACCCAAACCCAAGCTTCAGACCACTGCTGGAGAAGTTCCACAACAAGGGGAAGAGATTCATCACCCCCCAACTCAAAGCACTCTCAACTCTGCCAACCAGTTGCATGAGGCTACACCTCGTGTACCTATTTTTAAATTACTTTGCTCACCTCAAATCTCTGAACTCGCTCTCCTCAAGCTTGCCTTCATTTTCGGCATCTGCCTCTCCTACTTCACAGAGAAGTTGGAAGCCACGAGGCAAGCACTCACTCACCCTCCCAGTGGCAAACACAAAACCTGGCCATATCTGCCCCCATGTTATCATTCTTTCCCTAGCCCTCATCCCTGCTCCAGTTTAATGCCACTACCAACTCCGTTTGGATCCCATCCTCTCCCACTTTTTCAGGAACTCCATACAGTAACATCTAGTTTCTCCTTTATATAATATATTCAACCTCTTCCTCCCCAACCAGGGTTTTCCCCAATGATTTTGAAACACTTGCAAATCTCTCCCATTAAAGAAGAGCTTACTTGGGCTGTCCTTCTTCCCTCTGCACCCCACCACCACCCCAGTTCTTATCTTTTCATTTCTCTTCAAAGCCAAACACTCAAAATAATTGTGATTTGCTGTCTCTAATTCCTCATCTCCCACTTACTCCTTGACCTACCCCAGTCTGGCTTCTCCTAGTCCCATCACTCCACGGAAATACCTTGTACAAAGACCATATAACCACATGTTATTTCCTTGGCCTCCAAGCACCATTGAACTTTCTTCTTCTTCATACTCTCTTCCTTTGACAAATACAACATGCACTTCCCTTGTTTTCCTCCTGACACTCTGACCAAACTTTCCCATCTTCTTGAGATTCACCATCCTCTCCCTGACCATAAAATATCAGGTTTCTACAAAGATATGACCCAGGCCCTCTTTTCCCACTCTGAATTTTCTCTTAGGTGATCTCATTCACGTGGATGGCCTGCATGACCACCTATATGCACGCAGGGGATTTGCTATTTTATTTCCCAACCCACCCCCCAAAACTCTCTTCTGAGTCCTATGCTGTATGCCCAGGAGCCAACTAAGCACCTACATCTGAGCACCTCAAAGGCACCCCAGACACAACTTTTCCCAAATGAAGGTCATGGTACAGACTCAGTAATGTCTGTTGAATGAACACACAAAAACCTACAAAAAATTCTATCAGTACAGGAGAGCCGAGCCCAGAAGAGAGAGAGCAAATTGCCAGAATCGACTGCTGATGCAGCAGGTCTCTGCTTACAGACAAAAGATCATAGACTAACTTGACTGATGACTATACATTTCAATTCCATGAGAACAACAAGCTGAAGATAAAATAATAGATGTGAAGAAAGGGGGAGTGAATGACTGAAAATGATACCAAACCTGGAGGAAATAACATTGGCCGAGTAAAGACGGAACAACTTACTGATGTTTATCAGTTGATAATCAAGAGTGAACGTTCAATTAATATCAATCAACTAATATTGGCACCCCATGCATTGATCAAAAGTGATAGCCACAGTGTTTCATTGTCTTACAAAGTAATACAGCTTCTTCCTTCCCTGTCCCGAACACTC
>PVKU01004789.1:0-15032 GCA_004027475.1 Anoura caudifer
TTGAGAAACTACTGGAAGATCTTAGCAGTCAACAGGCCTTAAATAGTCAAGACCCCACTGAGGGCCTTTCATGTAGAGAACACTGAGCCCTAGAGTGAAACAGCAAAACCAGTTATTTTGCAGAACGTTCTAACTGGTGGACTCATCTGGTTGCTCTGTCCTGGTGACATCTAAGTTACCCCTCCATAAACTGGACAAAGGTGGACTGAAGTTTTGATAAAATTCTCACTTATTTTGGCAAGAAGAATACTATATTGGCAAATGAGAATAAGAATAAACTTTACTTCTCTTCACCCCTAAAAGCTGTAGTCTGAAACTGTTTTCCAATAGAGTTAACTTTTTATGTTACTGACTATGAACACTGAGAGGCAAACCTTTGTGCTTATTATTCCCACATTTTGGGAATTTCATAGAGTAGCAAAATTTCATAAAGAACACAGAGGACTGAGATTGCTCTGCAATGTAAGACCACTTAGAAACAGCAACAATTACCAAATGCTGTCAACTAGTCATTGAAAAATAATTTAAACATAGTTTTACCAAGAAAAGAAAAGAAATAAAAGATTTTAAACAAAATAGGGAATATTATAGTCTTAGAATAATAAACATTTCTTCAATTGAATAATTTAATCTGAGAAAAAATCTTATAGGGGTCTTCCCCCCCCCCATTTCAATAGACTAAAAATCAGTTGTCATGGGCTGTGAGGTTTTAAAGTTTGTTGTTGTGTTTGTCCTGAAGTTTGTGCTACTTGCTGTGTATAGAAGCTCAGAGAAAGCCCCACAGGCCCTTCCCATGAGTATTTCATGGCCAGGTTGATTCCATCCTCTGAAAACTATAAAAACTCACCTACTGCTCCATGGGTATGGCCACACTTTGGGAAGCACCGTAATTCTACCTGCACTTGAAACAGGTCACAGGGTGTCAGCAAGGATTCAGAAACCTGGAAGTCATGTGCCATGTACGGCCAGAGCATGACACTGCTATGAAATCCAAGGTCAGTCGGTCTGTGCTCACGTAGTCCCTGGATAGAGACTTGGAAAAGCAGATTTTAATTCATAAGTGCTATGCCACCTGAATGTCCCATCCTTGTTCTCTCTTCCAGGTTACATAGAAATCTTGATACTCATCCACAATAGCTACTTAAATATTTTTAAAATAGTTATTATGCTCTTTGCTAATTTTTAAAAACCTTGTAAAGACATGTACAGTAAAAGACAAAATGATCTTGAATCAGGACATCTGGGTGCCACCCCAGCTTTGCAGGAGCTTTTGGAATTTGGAAGGACATTTTGTCTCTATAACAAGCCTGGGTTTTGTTGAAAGCCAGGAGCTCAAATATCCTTTTTTTTCCCTTTGAACCTGAAGCCTGAACATTTGAGCCTTCTTTTCATTTCTTTTTTAAAAATCTTAACACTTCCCAGAGCAGTGAGTACCCACCCTTGGCTGAATCAAGGGAGGGTTTCATCTAAGAAAGTCATTAAATAAACATTTTTCACTCCAAAAATACTGTCCTCATCACACTTGAAATGAAGGGGCTGGGAGGACAGGGGAATGATCAGCCAGACAAATGGGTGCAGGGTTTCAGTTGGAGATGGTGGAAAGTTCTGGAGAAAGATGCTGGTGATGGCTGCACAACAGTGTAAATGTACTATATAAAAATAGTTACAATGATTGAGTTTTGTTATTTATACCACCTCACACATACAAAAATTAAGCTTTTTCCCGGTCAGCCCTTGAGTATGGGAAGCTTTTTTAGTGCCTCTTGGCAAAAGAACAATAGTGAAATTTGAAATAATAGTTGGGAGTACTCTTAGAAGCACTGTGGTGACAGCCTGGGAGACTGGAACAAGTTTAAGTGTGACACACGAGCCTTGACTTGCCTGCCCACAGTTGCCCCCAGTTGTGAGCTCTGAGCAAGCAGGGGTAGAGCACCCTGTGCGTCCTCCAAGCAGCAGTGTGTTGTATGAGGAGCACGACTTGGCTTCCCCGGGGAGGCTGAGAGGTGCATGGAGCACAGCCTGCTGAACCCAGCCTAGATCAGAGACCCTGCAGCAGATGCACAGACTGTGAGAAAGAGAATGATCATTGTTTGCAGGCAGAGTTGGTGCATTGTGTTTCATAGCCACAGAGGTGATCAATATGGGAATTTGAGATGATGAGTCCTGCTGACATGACAAGCCCAGAAAAAATGTACTGACCTCATAGCTAGAGGTGGTTTGAACTCCACCTGTGGGCTTAATTTCAATGTGAAGGGAAACAGGAAAGATTTCACTTGATATCTCACCACAGCAAGTTATACATTTTACATCTAAGTAATAAAAAGCTCACAACTATTATGGGAGGCAAACATACATGACCTAAGATAACCAATGGACCTGTATGGTTGGTGATTTTGTGTGAGCAGCCAAAAATAAATTAATAACATGTGAATGAACATGTGACAATGAAATCTGATAATTGGATTTCAGTGTCCACTGTTTCCACAGCTTCAGTGCATTTTCCCATTAGAAAATTTTGTCAAATATTGGCAGGAAGTCTTGAAAGTTTTCTTGTTGTGTCACATAAAGCAAAGTGGCTTGGTAGTAAAGTTGTTGGGAGTATATTTTAAACCACTCCTAACTGATTCCCATGCAACCTCATGGGAGGATGAGTCCTGTCACTAAGTGTAAAGAACAACCTAGCACAGCAGAGGTACAGGGACAGTCCCCCTGCAGCAGAGACTGTTCTGGGAAGCTTGTCAGAGCAGCCACAAAGGTCGTGAGAAAGAGTATGAGAAGAAAGAAAGAAGACTCCCTTTGCTATATCCTCTATCAAATGGCACTGTTGAGCCTCTAGTGCTCATTGCCTCATAGTATAAATGAACCATTGTCATGATGGGTGCCTACGAACAAGCCACTCACTGAACATATACTAGAACAGCAGCCATTTGTTTTAGACTGAATTCTTTCCTGACATTGTACATAATATGTATAAATGAAGAATCCTTGAAAACTAATCAAGGAGGACTTGAGGTAGCAAAGAAGCTCATGAAAAAATTGTTCAACATCATTCAAAGTTGGGGACTTCCGGGCAAGATGGAGGTGTAGGTAGACATACTGTGCCTCCTTACACAACCAAAAGAAGGACAACAAAATTTAAAAACAAAAACAACAGAACTGACAGAAAATTATACTGTATGGAAGTCCGACAACCAAGGAGTTAAAGAAGAAACATTCATCCAGACTGGTAGGAAACTTGGAGACAGGCAGCCTGGTAGAGAGGACTCTCAGTAAAGTGGTGGCTGGTGGGCTCAGCAAGGCAGTGAATTATGGACTAGGTGGTCCCACATTCACGTGCAGATAAACTGGGAGGAACAACTGGAGAGCAAGATAGACCACTCAACCCAATGTTCCAGCGTGGGGAAATAAAGCCTCAAAACCTGTGATTGAAAACACCTCTGGGGGTTGGGGCAGCAGTGGGAGAAACTCCCAGCCTCACAGGAAAGTTCATGGGAGAGACTCATAGGGCTCTAAAATATACACAAGCCCATCCACCCAGGAATCAGCACCAGAAGGGCCCAATTTGATTGTGGGTAGCGGGGGAAGTTAATGAAAGCTGGCGGAGAGCTGAACAAGTGCCATTGTTCCCTCTTTGACCCCTCCCCCACATACAGCATCACAATGCAGCAAGGGATACCCTACCATGGTGACATTTAAGGCTTCCCATCTTACTATGAAACAGGTGCACCTAGACAAAAAAAATAAATAAATAAATAAAAAGGCCCAAAGGAAAGGACAGATCAAAGCTCCAGAAAAAATGCAACTAAGTAACGAAGAGATAGCCAACCTCTCAGATGCACAGTTCAAAACACTGGTAATCAGGATGCTCATAGAATTGGTTGAATGTTGTCACAAAATAGAGGAAAAAGTGAAGGCTATGAAAAGTGAAATAAAGGAAAATATACAGGGAACCAACAGTGATGGGAAGGAAACTGGGATTCAAATCAACAGTATGGACCAGAGGAAGAAAGAAACATTCAACCAGAACAGAATGAAGAAACAAGAACTCAAAAAAATGAGGAGAGGCTTAGGAACCTCCAGGACATCTTTAAACGTTCCAACATCTGAGTAATAGGGGTACCCGAAGGAGAAGAGGAAGAGCAAGAAATGAAAAATTTATTTGAACAAATAGTGAAGGAAAATTTCCCCAATCTGGTAAAAGGAAATAGATTTCTAGGAAGTCCAGGAAGCTCAGAGAGTCCCAAAGAAGTTGGACCCAAGGAGGAACACATCAAGGCACATCATCATTACATTAGCCAAGATTAAAGATAAGGAGAGAATCTTAAAAGCAGCAAGAGAAAAGGAGACACTTACCTACAAAGTAGTATCCATAAGACTGTCAGCTGATTTCTTAAAAGAAACCTTGCAGGCAACAAGGGGCTGGAAAAAAGTATTCCAAGTCATGAAAGGCAAGGACCTACATCCAAGATTACTCTATCCAGCAAAGCTATCATTTAGAATGAAAGGGCAGATAAAGTGCTTCTTAGATAAGGTCAAGTTAAAGGAGTTCATCATCACCAAACCCTTATTACATGAAATGTTAAAGGAATTTATCTAAGAGAAAGAAGATAAAAAATATGAACAGTAAAATGACAACAAACTCATGGTAATTAACAACCACACTTAAAACAAAAACAAAAACAAACTAAGCAAACACTAGAACAGGAACAGAATCACAGAAATGGAGATTGCATGGAGGGTTATCAGAGGGGGAGTGGAAGGGGAGAGGGGGATAAGGTACAGAGAATAAGTAGCATAAATGGTAGGTAGAAAATAGACAAGGGGAGATTAAAAATAGTATAGGAAATGTAGAAGCCAAAGGACTTATATGTATGACCCATGGGCACGAACTAAAGTGGAGGAATGTGGGTGGGAGGGAGTATGCAGGGCGGAAGGGAATAAAGGGGGAGAAATGGGACAACTGTAATAGCGTAATCAATAAAATATATTAAAATGTTCAACATCATTAAGTACTAGGAAAATATGAATTTAAGCCTGGATAATACATCTTACTTATTAGATTGGCTAAAATAAAAAATAGTGACAATACTAGATGCTTTTAAGGGTGTGGATAAAGTGAGTCACACATTCACTGGTGATGGCAATGTAAAATCATATCACTATTCTGAAGTATAGTTTAACAGTTTCTTTTTTTTAGTTTTATTGAGATATAATTGATGTGCAACTTTCCACTAGTTTTATGTGTACAACATAATGATTTGACATATAGTGCGAAGTGATTACCACAGTAAGTTTGTTAACGTCTACCACTTCACAGTTCCAATTTTTTTCTTGTGATGGGAACTTTTAAGATTTATTCTCTTTGCAACTTTCAAATATGTGTACAATATTAACCATGTTATCGAAAGGAACCTGCAGGGGGGCCCAGATACTGTTTCTGAAACAGACCCTCTCCCCAGGGTCTTTCTGTGCTTGGATGGTTTGTCTGCTGCCAGGTAGGAACTGTGGCTCTCAATGGCAGAATTTGGTAAGAAGGAAAGGAACTATTTATTCAAAAGTTGTACAGGTTTAGAGTAGTGGCAGAATGTCGCCGTTAAAATCCTAAAGTCCCTTTAAAACACCCACAAACACACACATAGTCCTTCCTCCCCTTGCCCATCCTGGCCAGTCAGGGGTACAGCATCTCAGGAAAAGAAATAGAAATATGTAGCTTGGCTAGACTCCTGGTTCCTCCCAGTAATCTGTGCTCAGCTGCACAGGTCTCCCACAGTCCCCAGCAACATCAGCTGTGTCACCACAATCTCCAGTTCTTAATCCCAAACCATGTAGCACTTCTTTATAGCACACTAGCGAGAGTCCTTTCACCCCATTTCTTCCTGCATGGTCTCGCATTGTCCCCCATATCGTCTCCCACATTGCCTCTGTGGTCTTTCGTAGCAGCCTGGCTTTAGTTTAAATCCCAGCTTGGAACCTCCTCCTAACACCATTTCTGACTCCTCCCACAATCGGCTACAACTGCCAGCACTTCCGTATTCTCTGCCTTTCTTGGCTGCCATAGTTTGCTCCAGCAGGAGTGGCCCAGTGGCCTGGAACAAATCATTTCCAAGCTCTCAAGCAGGCAACCCAACCAGGGGGAGTTGACTCCCAGCTATACCATGGGTCAAAGTCATGCCCATCTCCCTAGCTAACCTGCTATTGATATGTAAAATAACCATTTTTGCATATGGGTAAGAAGCTATCCTGTGTTGATATGCAAAATAACTCTCAATGGCCCTGCTCCATGTCTCCCATCCTCCAGCCAGACTTGCGGTGCCCTGGCTGCACCCCATTACAACCATGCTGTTTATTACATTCTCAGAATTTATTTATCGTGTAACTGGAAGTTTGTACCTGTTCATCATCTTTACCTCTTTCCCCTACCCCAAACAGTTTCTTATAAAACTAAATATATACTTATGATATGACTTGACAATTGCCCCCTTTTTTTCCTTTCTGTCACCCCCTCTTTCTTGAAAGTGTTTTAGGTACAGCTGATATAATCTGCCTCCAGACTGAGCACAGGACTTGGCCAATCACCTGTGATCCACTGTGATCTACTTAGGACTAGCCTGTCTCTCATTCAAGCCAACAGGTCTTCCGGCCCTGGGCCGTGTTCTCCAGCTGTGACCCAAGGGCACCTGTAAAACCACGTATTTCAATACCCACTTAGATTTCTTGAATGATTGATTTTGGTGAACTCCATGGAGCACTATAAACAAATAAACCCAGTCATTTACATTGCAACATACTTTTAACTACATAAGAGCTTCAGGGTTTATTGTATTTGAGAGAGGACAACTTTTATAACCTCAAAAATTTTTGAATAAAATAGAAGCAAACTGATTTCTGAAAATTGTATGTGGTTACCAGGATCATTCAATAGGGCATGGATGGTCATTTCAACACACATTGCTGGGAAAATCAGATGTCCACATGCAATAGTGTGAAGTTGGATCCTTACCTTACACCATGTGCAGAAATGAACACAAATGGATCAAAGATAGAAACATAGAGCTAAAACTATAAAACTTTAAATGAAAACACAAGGGAAGAACTTCATGATATTGGATTTAATGATATGTTTTTGGATATGATACCAAACAAACAAACAAACAAATGCCAAAACAAACAGGCAACCAAACAAAAAAGTAGGTAAATTGCACTTAATCAAATTAAAAACATTTGTGTGTCAAAAGGCATTACTGACTGCAGATGCAACTCACAGTATATGAGAAAATATTTGCATTCTGTGAGTTGCATTTGCTGTTCTGCAAGTTGGGCGATGCTGGTAGAAATGTAAAATGGGGCAGCAACTATGGGAAAAAGAAAAAAATTAAACATAGACTTATGTCAGCAATTCTATTTCTGGGTTATACCACAAAGCATTGAAAACAAGAATTCAAATATTGTACAATATTGATAGCATTCTATCCAAAATAGTCCAATGTGAAAGTAATCCATATGTCCATTCAAGGAAGAATGGAGAAACAAAACATAGTACATTTACACAAGGAATATTATTCACTTTAAGAAAAATGGAAATTTTGAAACATCCTATATAACATGGGTGAACCTTGAACATATTCTATTAAGTGAAGTAGCCATGCACTAAAAGACAAATATTACATGTTTCCACTTATGGGAGGTACCCAAATTCATAGAGTAATTAAATTCATAGAAATAGATGACAGAATATGGTTTGCCAGGGGATGGACACAGAGTTTCACTTGGGGAAGATGAAGAAGCTGTGAAGATGGATGGTGGGGATGGTTGCACCATAGCGTGAATGGACTGAACTGTATTCTTAAAATGGTTAAAACATTTAATGTCATACACATATTACCACAGTAACCCATTATGTATCTGATTGTAGTTCCAGAAGGCTTATCAACTTAATCTTGAGTTGATGTTAGTTTACAACTCTACATGAACTATGACAGCATTTTTATCCAACAATTCAAAATATTCATGAGATGGGTGATGTGGGAAGAAACATGAAGTAAAAATAATTGTTTTTCTAAAGGTACATTCTACCTAATTATATATTTTATATAATTCTAAAGGGCAAACATGTACAATGTTTCTGGTTTTTGTTCCTTCGATTCTTACTTATATATAAATTATTATCTAATATATACTTTCCTCCATTTAAATCATTTTTACTTACTATCATTTAGATCCTAATATTAAACATAAATTAAAGTAAAAATCATTGAAATAAAACTCATTAAAGCAAATTTCTTAAATTAAATCTCAAGGAAAACACATTGGGTACTGAGAGACACAATAATCCATAACACAGAGAGTAGGGAGATAAGAGAAGTTTTTAATTTCTGCTTCTCTCCTTTGATTAAGCCATTTTTAAAGAAACACTTGAGAAAGAAGACTCCCTGCCTGGGGAAGACAGGCAGAGAGCACTGCAGACACCAGCCTCCCCCCAGACCCAGCCAGGCTGTCCCCTTTCTTTGCAGGGATTTGGGCCTTGAGGTTGTTATATTCGAAAGCGAGAGTGAAGAAACTAGGAACCGATAGACTCTTAAAATGTTTTATTGGCCAAACAAAGTTTTTTTACCTGTGCAGGGGCGGACTCTCTCGAATGTGACCGGAGTCACTGTGCTCCGCAGAGCAACCAAATGAGAGCCGCGCCTGAGCTTACAGGCTATGGGTTTTTATAATAGCAGAGCAAGCAAGCGTTTGCACAGAAGCAGGATGTGGCAGTTAGCTATTGGCTCAGGGGATTGGCGCCTCTATACCTTATTGGTATTGGCTCAGGGGATTGGCGCCTCTATACCTTATTGGTTGTTTACAGACAAATATAGGTGGGAAGGCTTCCCTGGCTTACGCCTGGGATTTAAAATTTTCTATTTCCTCATATTGCTTGTTTTCCTCTATTTCTTAACTTTTCATTAATTACAGCACCTGCATTGTTAACAGGAACCAGGATGCCTTAAGGTTCACCTCCTGGTTTGGCAGTAAAAGCATTAATTTTCTGGCACGGTCCTGACAAGGTCACGCCCCGCGTTTTGGGAATTGCCCTTTCTCTCCAGACCCTTCCCAAGCCAGCTGCAGCCATCAGGAAACAATGAATGCACAATCTGCCTGGGGGCTCTGCCTTCTTCCACCTTCTCATCTTTGCTGTGGAATAAACAGGGAACACTAGACTAAATTACACTCTTCTCAGCCCTCCTAAGATTTTAAATAAAAACTGTAGGACCAACGGTCACGTAGGACTGACACTGAAAATCCACTCTGGGCTCCCATAAGCTTCTTTAATTTCATTAGCCGCTGAGAGCATGGATTGCAGGTAATTCATTGACCTAGGTGCTATAGAGGGACAGGACTTCATCTCAGCACTGTCCTGGGCTGCCATCTCATTCTCTCCCAACAGGTCCACTGCAGTAGGTATGACCTGCCCAGGTTACAGATAGGAACCCAGCCTAGCACACGCATCTGGAGTGCCTGAGGCCTGCTCAGCTAATTGCAGCAAGGGTAAGCGGTGGGGGCATGGATGTCCGGGCTGATCCAGGGTCTTAAAGCTGTGGTCTGGGGGCAACATCCTGGCCTCGGAGAACAGTGGACATGTACCTGCTGACAGCTGCACAGGTCACTCGCTGCCAGTGAGCGCCCCTGCCTTGGTTTGGTGCGCTGGGTCACTGTGGGAAACAACGTGGCTGCCAGCCTTGGGGATTGAGGGTACTGGGGTTTCAGGAGGAACCACCCCTGGGTCTCACTGGGCACAGGACAGACTGGCTTTGTCTACCGTGCTTGGGGCCCACTGCTCCCTGCCTGGTGGCAGCATCCTCTGGAAGCAGTGAGCCTGTGCTGTGGGTTGGGAACTGGGATTCATTAATTATTTGTATACTTTTGTTAGACTCTATTTCATTTATTGAGTGAAATGGGGATCATAGTGCCATTGGGCTTGAGAACAAACACAGCAATCACTCTGTAGCATGATAGACATGGGGTTGGTAGAGATGTAAATAGATTGGCTGGAGGAGGGTTGAAGACTTGTGAGCAAAATAGAGTGGCCAAAGCTCAGTAAGTGTTCTGAGGAATGTGGTTGGCTTGCAAGTGAGGCTGACAGTGTGAGAGGGCATAGTGAAGAGAAGACAAAAGGGACTGAGCCTAGCAACCCTTTTTAAGAGTTGAAAGTAGCCTTAAAGGAGGGTGCCTCAAGGAGGGGACAATGTCTTCAAGCTTCAGGTGCCCAATGAACTTTTAACTGCTAGCCTCTGGCCTGCCAGGGTGCTGCTGTTTCTCCAGAGGGAGAGAGCAAGATACTCACATGGGGATGAAGGGCATATACAATATTTCCCTTCATTGCAGTTCCTGATGCAGATTGAGTTGAAGGCTTCACCCATGCCCACAAAAAGTGGAAGACTCTTCAAGGGGCCTGGATGACCCAGGGCATCAGAAAACAAAATGAAATGGACAGACTGAGAAAAATGTAAATCTCCTCTAGTCACCAGGACAGAGAGGATTTTTCTTATCACTCCAGCACTCTTACAGACGATCTACTGGCTAGCCTGTGAAATTGTTGCAGAGATGGTTTCCAAGATCTTGGTGGTCACAAACAATGAAATGAATGGAGTACACAAACAGAGTTAAATGAAGCAAGAACGATGAAGAAAACTACATTTCCCAAGATACTGGAGTGGGCCACCCCGGCTAGCAGAAAGGGCTCCTTCCCCTAAGAGTGTACAGGCTTTATAGGGAGTTGATTTTTTTTCTCTGAATCTCTCTGTTTCATTTGGCGGGCTTTGAGCATGCTCAAGTAGTTATATACCTTTAAGCTTCTGCACATTGATTTCCCATAATCCTCTTAGACTTTTCACCCAGGTGTCAAACTGCAATGCTAATATATTATAATAACATGATTATGAAGCAAGGTGAAACAGTAGTCAGCTACTGCTGGGGTGCTACAAGGTGTTTCTTGGTAACCAGGATGCTGGAAGTTGGTAGGAAGAGTGTGGCCTTTCAGGGCTTCCTTATTCCTTTTCAGGCTTCTCCCTCAGCTGCACCAATTACATTCTCACCGACAGTGCACAAAAGATTCTTTTACTCCACATCCTTGCTGCACTTTTTATTTCTTCTATTTTGATAGTAGGCATTCTAACAGGCATGAGGCGGCATCACGTTGTGGTTTTGATTTGCTTTTCCCCAATGATTAGTGACATTTAACATATTTTCATGTACCTGTTGAGCATTTTATAAAAAATGTTTATTCTGGTACTTTATCTAGTTTTAAATCAGATTATTATTATTTTATTATGCTCTTTATTTGTATGAGTTCTTTATAAATTTAGCATATTAACTTTTTATCAGATATATGATTTACCAATATTTTCTCCCATTTACTGGGTTTCCTGTTTATTTGTTGATGGTTTCTTTGCTGTGCAGGAGCTTTTAGTTTGTTGTACTTCTGCTTGTTTATACTCACTTGTTCTGGCTTTTGGTGTCAGATTTTTTTTTAAATCACCAAGACTTATATCAAGAAACTTAATGCCTATATTTTCTTCTAGAATTTGTATGGCTTGAGGTCTTACATTGAAGTTTTCTTTCTTTTTTTAAAGATTTTATTTATTTATTTTGAGAGAGAGGGGGAGGAGGGAGAAAGAGAGAGAAAGAAACATCAACGTGTGATTGCCTCTCATATGCCCCCAAATGGGGACCTGGCCTGCAACCCAGGCATGTGCCCTACTGGGAATTGAACCAGAGACCCTTTGGTGTGCAGGCTGACACTCAATCCACTGAGCCATACCAGCCAGGGCTTACATTGAAGTTTTCAATGCATTTTTTGTCAATATTGTGTGCATGGTGTTAGATAGCGGTCCCGTTTCATGCTTTTAAATGTAGCTGTCCAGTTTGTCTAACACTATTTAATGAAGAGACTGTCATTTCCCCAGTGCACATCCGCAGCTTCTTTGCTGTAAATTGATTGGCCATATGTGTGTGGGTTTGTTTCTGGGCTTTCTCTATTGGTTCATGGATCTATGGGTTTGTTTTTGTGTCAGTGCCGTATTGTTTCAAATGTTACCGTTTTGTAACAGTGTGAAATCTGGTCGGTCTCAGAAACTGGATAATACCTAAATAAATAAGTAAAAGAATGAATACATTTAAATTTTGTTAAAATAAATATATGCTGCTGAAAAATGAACACAAAGTAAAATGTGAGTGTCTCCAACCTAGCAAACAACCTCATTGTTTGTTACTTTCAGAGATGAGTATTACAGTTTGGTGTATATTCTAAATTTTCTCTGTATAAATTTATGTCTATGTTCAAAATAGATAGAATCAGTCATTTAATTTTGGCTTTAACTTGGTTCATACCTGGCACATTTTACTGAAATTTGTTTTTAACTCAGTTGTAAATGTTAGACAACTTCTCATGTTTGTACACGTCACCATAATTAAACATTTCTTAATCAGTGATGCTTAGGTTATTTTCAAAGTTTTGCTACCACAAAGAATACTCCAATAAAAACCTTTGATTATGTGAAGTATGTACATTCAAGAAAAGATGAACATTTCCCTGTGTCTGGATCAAAAAGTGCATCAGGTTACAAAATCGGACAAGAGGATGCATTTCTTCACACTTTCACCGACATTAAATATCATCAATCTTTTATATTTCCACAAAATTGAGAGGTTTAAAATAAAAGACATTTTATTTTAATTTGAATCTCCTGGATGATGAGAGGTGAGCCTCTTCCAGAAATTTGTCTCCTTTAGCTCACACTGTAGAACAAGTCAGGCCATGAGGTGAAATCTATAGCAGCAGCCAGCCTTCTCCGTAATTCCTTGACTCAATGCTTTTGTCACATGGGGGGAGCAAAAGAGATGAGACATGGATGTTGTCTAAGACAGAGGCTGAAGATTGCAGTGCTTTGGAGGATCAAGCAGGGAACTGCCAATGAACACTGAGGGGGAAGCAGTAGGGAGAGGTGAGGATTTGGTAATGGGAGAGTGCTGACCTTACTAATTCAAGGTATTCTGTTTGTAAAATTGCTAATGATTGTAAAGATTGAATTTCACGAGTGTTAGATATTGCAACTTTAGCTTAAACTGCTAAAGAGCTGATTGCTAAAGAAATACTTCTGAGTACTAGATAATGTTCTCTGTAAAAAAATCATATTAACAATTCTAAAAAAATTGTAATATCTTTGTTTCAAATTTTAAGTTAAAGTTTTCCCCTCATTTTTAGCTAAAAATTAACATGAAATTTATTGTTTAGAAAACTTATATGATATGTTTTTCCTCAAATGTGAGTAATTATGAAGTCACCAGGAAGTTTCAAGTAAAATTTTGCTTTTTTTTTTGCTTTAGTGTTTATCAATGTTTATATGCACATTCTCAGTAAAAGAATATATTTGCAATTTCAATATTGCTTTATAATTTTGGAAATTGTATTTACCTACATTTGGTATATTATTCAAACAATTAGAAAAATTAGTCTATTTACTTGATTACCTAATATGATTGAGGGTAATAGACAAAAAAACAACATATTATGACATATGCTTGCCATGGAAATTTGCATTCTGCACTAAGGAAAAGCAACATTAAAATGTTCTGTATTGAGGTGTCTGGCCAGAGAACGGTGGTGGCATTTCAGCTGGGTCCTAAGGAATAAATATAAGTCTATTAACAGGATGGAAGGCAAAGACAGATACATCATATAGAGGAAAGAACATCTGAAAAAGCTTGGAGTTTTAAACAAGTCAAGAATTCATAAATCTCTTATTAAGTTGAACCACTTGAAATCGCCTATTTGAAAGTCAAAAATAGTTGAATATTAACAATCTCTGGATAAATCAAAATCTCTTCTGTAAACCTATCTATTCCACAGCCAATTTATTTTAAAAGGCTCAGATCTTTCCACAGGACTGTGTGAGCAATACTATTGTCATGTTAACAGTGATGTGGATTAGTATATTTATTTTTATTATCTGACTCAAACTTCTTGCTTCGATCTCTTTCACTATTTAATTAACAACCCAGGAGGAAGTCAAGTTGTGGTCTTAGCCTCAACCAAATAAAACAGCTGTATCTCTTACAGTAAGTCTGCTAGAGTGTGAATGCTTTTCCAATGTTCCGCTCTCCACAAAGAAGCCTTTTGGATCTGACTGGAGTTAGTGGTTAGTCATTAAAGGTAAAAAGGCTGATTGTGGATTTAGGCAAACAACAATTCTATACGATTTAACAATGACAAGTTTGAGCTGCATCCAGTCCAGCTCCATCCTTTTATAATTTATATTTTATTTTATTTCATTTTATTTTAAGGGTAAATTTATTGCATAATACCTTTTTGGGGGAGGGTTGCTCATCAATATTTTTAAAGGCATATTATATTGTTTATGCTATTATAGTTGTCCCAATATTTCTCCTCTTTATCCCCCTTCACCCTGCAGCCCCCTATACTCCTGCATTCCACCTCCTCTTAGCTCATGTCCATGGGTTGTACATACAAGGTCTTTGGCTTCTCCAATTCCTATACTATTCTTAACCTCCACCTATCTATTTTGGGCCTACCAATTACGCTTCTTATTCCCTGTAACTTTTCCCCCATTCCCCTCCTCCCCACCGATAACCCTCCATGTGATCTCTATTTCCATGATTCTGTTCTTGTTCTATTGTTTGCTTAGTTTTTTTGTGTGTGTGGGTTTTTTTGTTTTTTTTTTTGGTCCAGTTGTTGATAGTTGTGAGTTTGTTGTTATTTTACTGTTGATCTTCTTTTTCTTAGATAAGTCCCTTTAACATATCATATAATAAGGGCTCAGTGATGATGAACTCCTTTAACTTGACCTTATCCAGGAAGCACTTTATTTGCCTTTTCATTGTAAATGACAGCTTTGCTGGACAGAGTAATCTTGGATGTATGTCCTTGCCTTTCATGGCCTTGAATACTTCTTTCCAGCCCCTTCTTGCCTGCAAAGTTTATTTTGAGAAGTCAGCTGATAATCTTATGGGAACTCTTTTGTATGTAACTCTCT
>PVKU01004789.1:15132-66620 GCA_004027475.1 Anoura caudifer
TTTTTTTTTTTTTTTTTTTTTTTTTTTTTTTTTTTTTTTTTTTTTTTTTTTTTTTTTTTTTTTTTTTTTTTTTTTTTTTTTTTTTTTTTTTTTTTTTTTTTTTTTTTTTTTTTTTTTTTTTTTTTTGATCCAATTTCCTTGGGACTCTCTGAGCTTCCTGAACTTCCTGGAAGTCTATATCCTTTTGCCAGATTGGGGAAGTTCTCCTTCATTATTTGTTCAAGTAAGTTTTCAATTTCTTGCTCTTCCTCTTCTCCTTCTGGCACCCCTATGATTCAGATGTTTAAAGATATCCTGGAGGTTCCTAAGCCTCTCCTCATTTTTCTGAATTCTTGTTTCATCATTCTATTGTGGTTGGATGTTTATTTCTTCCTTCCATTTAAAACCATCGATTTGAGTCACAGTTTCCTTCCCTTGACTTTTGGTTCCCTGTATATTTTCCTTTATTTCACTTTGTATAACCTTCATTTCTTCCCTTATTTTGCAATCAAGCTCAATCATTTCTGTGAGTATCCTGATTACCAGTGTTTTGAACTCTGCATCTGATAGGTTTTCTGTCTCCTCATTGCTTAGTTCTTTTTCTGTAGTTGATGTCTGCCTTATAACTTCTTTCTGGATCATCTCTGATTTTCTCACAACTCCAATTCTTACTAAGGTGGACATCAACAGCTGAGACCAATTTCACCTTGCTATCCTTCAGATCTTGCATTTTCCCTCTTCTTCCCATTTAGCTTTTTTTTTGTTTGTTTGTTTGATTTCATTGTTTGATTTGTTCCCTTTATTCTCCTTTTTATATTGCATTTAAATTTTTATTCTTTTGCTTCACTTGCATTCCAGTAATATACTACTCTTGGTCTTTTATATTTTATTCTTTTTATTCAGATTACGTATTTCTTATCATACTACTGTTATTCCAGATCCCACACTGTACCCTTCCCTGTTCTTAATCCATTTTGCCATCTTCCTGAGCTTTATTTTTGTTACAGTTAACTTTATTTTCTTACACACTATGCTGTTTCTACTTTTACTCTCACTATTTCTTCTCCATCTAACCTTGCATAAGTGCTCTGCTTTCTAAAATCAGCTCACATTCTTTTTCCCTTCTAAAAAGAGTCTTATTTCTTGCTCACCTTTTATAAAACATAGATAGTTGGGTGAAATATCATGGTTATTGCTGCATTTCTCCAAAGAATCTCCTATTTGTTCACTACTTGTTGGTACTTTAAATCCCATGGGCTACTCTCCCGCTACCTTACTCCATTTTGCCTTTGCCCTTTCCCTGATCAGTTGAGTAAGGAATTTTAGTAATTGTTTCCTCTTCCCTTTTTTATCTTTTCTCTTTCTTTATTCTTTTTTCTTTCTCTCTTTCTTTTTTCCCCCTTTCTCAACCTGGGCTTTACTTTTTACTCTTATTAATTTGCTTCCCCCAACCTCTCAAAATCATTTTTCTTTACTCATATACATTTCATATACATTTTTGGCTTTTCTACAATATTCTTATTCCTGTTCCATGTTCATTGGATTTCATTCAACTGTCATTGTTACTGACCCTGCTGTGGGTTTTCTGCAATTTTGCTCCCATTGGTCCAGTACCTTTTCAATTTCACTTCAAACATCATAGTATACTCTTCCCCCTTCTTGCCCCATTCTTCTCATAGCACTTATGTGTTTTACTTACATTGTAAATTTTGCTCTCTGCTTTTCTTCATCTGTTCTATCCCAACTCTTATCAATTCTCCTCCCTCTTACCACACAACAACATTTTTCCCTTTTATAGTAATCTCATGTTCCCTTTTGTCATATCATATAATATTCAAAATCTCTCTTCACATTTATTAATCTTAGTTCTATTGCAGTTGAGATGGCTGATATGGTAGGGGGGTTCTTTTTGCTGGTGTAGGTTTGGTGGTCTGGTAATACTGCTTTGTTAACAAACACCTGTACAACAGCATACAAGACTAGGTGGGAGTTGTGAATACCAGTAAACCTGCTGGAGGGGAGAACCCACCAACAAAGGAGCCACTCACAGGCAAAGCCCAAGTACAATAAGAGAGCCCACACAAACAGAAGAAAGAACAACACTAGAGCATCCAGACAAGGAGATCAAAGAAATTTCATCACTGAATCCCATAGAACTCCTACCATAGAAGTTCACCCTATGAAGACAGCTGGCAAAGCAGAGAATGTGGAATCACAGAAATAAACAAAAAGAGTAACCTAAAATGGGGAGACAAAGAAAGAACTTGCAATCAAAAGGAATGGAAGACTCCCCAGTACAAGAGCTAAATGAAATGGTTGCAAGCAAACTATCAAATATAGAATTCAAACGAATGGTTATAAGAATACTCAAGGAACTCACTGATAAGTAAAGGAAATGAGTGGAAACTACAACAGTATGAAAAAGAAAATAGAAACTATAAACAAGAACCAGGAAGAAATGAAGAATACAATACCTGAAGAACACAATACACTAGAAGGAATTACAAGCAGACTGGGGGATGAAGCAGAGGGCTGAACTAGTGAGCTGGGAGACAAGGTAGAAAGAAATACTCAGGCAGAGCAGCTGCATGAAAAAAAGATTAAAAAAATGTGAAGGTAGCACAAAAGAACTGCAAGACAACAAGAAATGTAACAATATTGGAATCATAGGGATACCAGAAGGAGAAGAAAAGGAGAGAGGAATAGAAACCCTGTCTGAAAAAATAATGACAGAAAATTTCCCTAACCTGGAGAGGGGGAAAACCACACAAGTTCAGGAAACACAGAGGGGCCTAATCAAGATGAACCAAGAGAGGCCTGCTCCAAGAGACATCATAATTAAAATGCCATATTTTAAAGACAAAGAGAGACTCTCAAAGGCAGAAAGGGAGAATCAGGAAGTAACATACAAGGGAGCCCTGATAAGGCTAGCAGCTGATTTCTCAACAGAAACACTGCAAAACAGAAGGGAATGACAAGAAATATTCCAAGTAATAAAAAGCAAAGGCCTGCAACTAAGACTACTCAATCCAGCAAGACTCTCAATTAAAATGGAAGGTGAAATAAGGAGTTTCCCAGACAAAAGAAGGCTGAAAGAATATACCTCCACCAACCAGCACTGCAAGAAATGCTAAAGGGACTGCTATGAAAAGAGGAAGGAAAAGAGTGAGAGAGAGAGAGAGAACACAGTACAAAGGGGGAAAATGAATAAGAGCCTATCAATAATAACTTTAAATGTAAATGGATTAAATGCTTCAAACAAAGTACTCCAATAGGGTAGCTGAATGGATAAGAAAACATGACCCACACATATGCTGCCAACAAGAGACCCACCTCAGAAAAAAAGACTTCTTGTTCCATTGAATTGCCTTTGTAAGTTTTTAAAAAATCAATTGACTGTACTTATATGGATCTATTTCTGGATTCTCTGGTCTGTTCCATTCATCTATATGTTACTCCTTTCACCCATCTCATACTGGTTTGATTACTGTAGCTTTATAATAGGTTTTGAAATCCGATAGTGTGAGTCCTCTAACTTTCCCCCCTTAAGATTGTTTTAGCTACCTCCCCTTGCATTCTCATTAATATTTTAGAATCAGCTCCTTCATACCTATGAAAAAGTCTGCTCAGATTTTATTTGGGATTGTACTGAATCTATAGATCAAATATAGAGAAATTACATCTTAACAATATCAAGTCTTCAAGTCCATAACCAGTATATCTCTTCATTTATGCTGTATAAGTTATCCATTGCTGATAACAAATTACCCTAAAACTTAGTGGGTGGAAACAAACATGTCTTATGTTACAATGGCTATAGGTCAGAAATATGAAAACAACTTAACTGGGTGTTTCTGGCTCTTGTGAGCCTACAGTCAAGGTGTGGGCCATGGCTGCAGGCATCCCAAGGCTTGACTTGCTATTGGCAAGCCTCAGAAGATGTGCTTCTAAGCTCACTGATGTCTCCACAGAGCTGCCTCATGCCATGGCAGCTGGCTTCCTCTAGTGTGAGTGATCCAAGACAGCCTGAGAGAGAGAGTGCCTAATAAGAAGGTCGTGATTATTTTATAACTTCAACTTGAAAATGTTGTCTCATCATATTGTTGGATTTTATTCATTAGAAGCAAGTCAGTAAGTTCATTATGAACTCTTGAGGGGAGGGGGTAATTTTGGGGCTGAGATCATTGAGGGCTACCCTAGAGGTCACCTACCATATCTTCTCTTGTTCCTTTCATCAGTATTTTGTCATTCTCAGCATACAGATTCTCCACATACTGTTCGACTTATATCTAAGTATTATTTTTTTATAATATGGTACTTAATTTTTCTAACTATGGTACCTTTAATTGTTTGTTGCTGTCATACAGAACTGCAACTGATTTGTATATATTTATCTTGTGTTCTGAGATCTTTCTAAATTCATTTGTTAGTCCTACATACCCACTAATCTGAACTTTGCTTTTTTCACTTAAAAATATCTTAGAGATTAAAATAATATTACAAAGATCTATACCTTGATAGTTTATTACTGCATAGTATTCAGCTCCAAGATGCTTTTTTCCTCAAGTTCATCAGTCCAAAAACTGTCTGTATATTAGAGTTTTTTTTTTCTTTCATATTTTTCAACATTGAATAATACAGGTGGCATACAAATAGTCAATTGCTTTTTATTTTAAGGCTTTAAAGAAATGGATTGAAGAAAATTCTAAATACAGCTTTCTAAAATCTGGCATATTGACTGATGTAGCAAAACAAATCAAGCCATAGGTATTCATATAAACTGAATTAGATTTAGTATACTATGCATATAAATATACTTGTGTATAAAATATATTCAAATTCTTTATTAATGCTTGTATCACTTAGTGTACAACCAGAGAAGCAAAACCAGTAGGACATTGTACACATTTACATGTATACATATATATAGTTTATATGCTTATGTACACACACAAGGAATTTTCATACACAATTAGACTGACAAAGCAAGTCTGAATTCTGTAGGGCAGGTGTTCAGCAGCAGGCTGAAATCCCACAGGTATGAGCTGTTTGCAGTCTCTGAGCTAATGGAATACCTAAGCCTTCTTTTATTCATCTGCAAATTCCCTTCAAAGAAGCACCTAAATAAATAACTGGGGAATATTACAAGTTCAACTGAGCTGAGCTGACATTTCAAAAAGCCATCACAATGCTCAAATGCCAAAAACATAGGCATCCCCTCTCCCATATGTCCTGCAGTCAAAACCAAAGTTATTTTTTAGAATAGTATTTGTGTATACAGTTCCATGCTATGTCATCTGTGTATTGCATTGTGTTCCCACCACCCAAAGTCAAATCTCCTTCTGTCACCATACATTCTACTCCCTCTACCCTCCATCTCCCCCCTTTCCCTCTGATAACACCATACTATCATCTGTGTCTATGAGTTTTTGTTTGTTTGCTTTGTTTGTAAAAGGGTGGAGGGGGTTGAGTGTATGGTGACAGAGGGAGATTGACAGCTATTTTTAAAGAGTAAAATGTCCTCTGGTGAGGTGTGTAATGCCCTCTAACTCTGACACGCGAATGACTCTCTCAGCACAGAAGTGTGTATTGGAAATATTCAGAACCAATGAAGATAACAAGATTCTGATCACCAGCTTGGTTGCTGATGAAGGCATCGACATTGCTCAGCACACTCTGGTCATCCAGTGAGTAAATGGGCAATACCATCAAGATGATCCAAACCATAGGTGGAGTTTTGATGCCATTCTTAAATGGCTGCCAATTTATCTGATTTGTGAGTGTATCTGTCATTCCAGCCTTTCTCCTTTACCAAGGCATAGCAGGGTGTATGACCAATCACACTGTGGGCTCTGGTCTCACTGGCCCTAAAGGTGGCTTACTTGGTCAGGATAGGGTGGCTGCTAACATATACCTCATTTTAGACCAACACTGACTGACATATTTATGACAAGATAATTCCCACTGGATTGAGACTTTGACAGTCAACAGGTGAACCTTTCACGGCTGTGCTTGTGGTGATGATGGGACCCCTGTATTCCAGAAGAGATACTCCAAAGAGCTCTTCTGTCCCACTTGAACTAGAGGGTAAAATTCCCTCTGGTGAGGTGTGTAGGCTTCCTAAATAGTCTCTTTCTTTTTCCAGTTTCCATAATCACAGCCGCCATGTTACTTTTCCTGGAAAACAGCTCTGAGCATGTCACTTCCCTGAATAGAAATTTCAGTGGTTCCCTAGTTTTCTTAATGTTAGAGTTTTCAAATCCAGTACGTGACTTTGTAATTTTTCCCTGTCGAAGGAGTTGCTCATTGTTACTGATGATCTTCATTTCAGCTCTTCTGCTACCTCCACACTATCAGTCCTGAATTCTCCCAGCTAGCAGTGGTCTCTTTTGAATACCCATAATCCTGTATATCTATCTTCCTCATAGCACTTCTCATTTTCCACCTATATTCTGTAGGAATACTCCAATCCCTTTGTTTACCTATTCTCAGATTTATTAGAGTTTTAACTCAAAGATACAAAATAATATATTTATTTTCTGATAGGCAGAGGAAGAGCGAGAGGTAGTGGGGGCTTTTTCTGACTAGTAATAATAATGTAATTGAAAAAATAGACATATACAAAAAAATAATGATGACTCTATTCTCAGCCCTGGACATGGGATGAAGCAGCATATAAAGAAAATGTAAGTATTTCTACCTGTATTACTCTGTCAGAATCTGACCATAGCTAACAGACAGGGAATGTGTGCATGGTTGGTACCTTTTATCATATTGCTCTGCCTGTTGCTTTAGAACAATGAGTTTATGTTTAAATTTTTGTCCTGTAGTGAATATCAAATTTATCCTGCTTTTAAGTCTCAGTGAGATTAAAATATATTTTATTAGTGCTAACACCTGAATTATGTTTTTATAGATAAAAGGTAAATGAGTTAGAATTGCTCTTCAGCTGACAGTACATCATGAAGATTACACCTCAGTCTTTTTCTCGAATCAGTCTCTCTCTCTCTCTCTCTCTCTCTCTCTCTCTCTCTCACACACACACACACACGCACACACACACACATCTGGAATCCTCGGAGAAAAGCTCCCATTGCACTGTGCAGCTGTTGTTGGAATGCCTAATTGTAAGTGTGGGTAATGAAAATAACGTGTAGTTTGGAGTGGCATACCTGTTCAATCCAGCCTATTGGTAGTGACCTTCATTTTACCGTAATTTTCTTTATAACACAGAAGCAGTGAACCAGACTGGGGAAAGTCAAGTCACCACATGTGTGCATGCACACACACTTCTGCACATTATTTGCAGAGGTTTGTATCTCTGAATCTCTGGAAGCATTAAACACTGCAAAGCTGGGGGAGAGCTTTAACATTAGAATGAGTGGTTCCAATACCAGTTCTGCCACGTACAGGTGTATGCCCTCAGGTAGTTACCCTGTCTTGTAAATCAGTAGTCTCCATTTGTAAAGTTGGGGAAATAATGGTATTTAACTCACAGAGCAGTGTTGGGGATAAACTGATATGTATATATTATTTAGCACAGTCCCTGGTATAAAATAAGTACTCAGAAAATGAGAGTTGTTATTGGACAGAGGTGTGAGGTATACTTTAACTTCTAAAACATGAACCTTACAATTCAGTGGAGCAACAAATTAACACTTACTTTAGGGTAGAATTACAATGTTACATCACTGTTTACTTGTTTAAAAAGAACATTTCTTCCTAAAGTCTGGAGACCAAGATATTTCAAAACACCTGTTCCACATTTTCAGTGAGAAAAATTCTTTAGCTCTCCTTAACTCCCCTCCTTAATTTTACTGAGGATAAGAAGTTTTTCACCGAGCCACCTTCCTATTTTACAGAACATGGGGGTGTTGCCAACAAAGGCATCAAAATCATATTAGCTTCAACAGCTGTGACATACATTTTTATCCCCTACACTGGGTGACAAGCTACTTAGATGCATATGTGGCAGAAGCCATAGGGTGAAGGTCTATTGAGGGAGATGGAAGCTGGACAAGATGTGGGCATTCTTTTGTAGCCAGCACACCAGGTCAAGGAGAGGAGTGAGGTAAAGATGGGTAAATATCTGTTGAATTAGGCTATTGAGTTGCATTTGGAATTTCTCTAACAGCCATAGTTAGAAAACAGGCAGAGATGGTAAAGAATGAGAGGGAGCCCAGACAAGTGTAGTCAGGAGTCATTGGTAGCTGGTAATTTACTTGGCAGCTAGGAGCTTGGAATCTGGGGATCATCCTTACCTTATCATTATGAACATCCCCAGTTGCTCTATTGAAAGAGGAAAGCTTTGCTTTCAAATGTTTAGTTGAAGTATAACAAGGTAGAGAAAACCTTATATTCTTAAAACTGAAATGGATTACGGTTCTTGGGTCAAGCCCCCTTTCTGTGGTATTTTGATAAGTTCTTGGGCATTGGATCTGAGCACCCTAGTCCATGCATATCAAGAGCAAAGAAACCCTGCAGAAGAGAGGGAAGAAGTCTAGAGCTCTTTGGGGCAATCAGAGTGGATACAGACCGAGACTGGACACTTGTTTTCCCAGCCTCACAGCTGCATTGTCCTTTGCCTGCGTTTGGCCCTCCGTCCCTAGAGCACTGTGGCTGCTGGGGAATCTATGCTTACTCTGCAGGCATTTTAACATGTAGATGGTCCAGAGCTATCCAAGGACTGATTTCCATGATGGAAGCATCAAGATTTTGTAGTATTTCATTCTGGAGTAGTAAAGTACAGAGTATTTTTTCACAGTTCCAGTAGTGAAAGGGCATCTGGATGCAAAATGAGGAAGCCCGCTTTCCTTCCTCAGAGTGGAAGATGAAGTGGAGAACCAGATGTGGGGTAAAAGAAAGTCATTTTGATGGAAGAACTTATGCATGATGTTTACCCATGAGTGCACACAATCAGGGGTTCACAGTTTTGCCTTTTCTTCCTTATAGCTTGGAATTAGGCTACTTCTTCAACCACAGGGGGAAGGGAAAAGCAGTGTGCTATGGATTTCATTTGTGATGCTGGTTGAACCTCTTTATCTAGCTATTGAGTTTTGCTTAGTTTTAAGTATAGTGGTAATAGTTTTAACCTGTTGGGATTTATTGCCTATAGTAACATTTAAAATATTTGGGATTATTAGTAATATAATTTCAAGAGTATATAATTTAATATCAATATATACAAGAACATTTTTCAAAAATCGAATGCTCAAAGGGTAAGTATATTTTTACCCTCCTTCTTATCATATTTTTCCCATCTCAAGTGGTGATTAGAACCATATCTGAGAAAAGGAAATTAAAATTGCTCATAGGGAAATATATACCATGTAACCCAGGAATTTATGGCTAGAAATGCATCCAAAGGAAGTAATGGTAAGGGAAATAGGTACTCAAATGTAGCAGTTTTGCAGCAGTGAAAAACGGAATTGAAAATAGGAGGCACAGACATCATTCATTTTTACAAAAACAATGAAGATAATTTCAGGTGGGGTGAAACAGGGAGTGTGAGTGAGAAAAATCATATTTTGATGTTTTCCTAGACTACATCCCAGGTCTAAATTTATTTAGATAAGTCAAATTTTATTTGAAGTACTTTACAGATCAATGGATTCTCTGTGAGTGGCTACTTAAGGGGGAGGGAGACCTCCACTCATAGTGATAATAATTGCAACTCACACATGCAGAACATGGACCCTCCACCAAGCCCTGCAGAAGAGTGTTATATTATAACATGTTCTAGGAGGAAAACTGGGCATGAAGATCTCCAGTGCCAGTAGATCACACAGGGCTGGAATTGACAGAGCCCATCTGTTTAACTACTACATATTCTAACCAGAAATATATGAAGAAGAAACAATGACAACTACAAAGCTTTTATTGAAAGATATAAGTTAAATTAAGATAAAAGAAAAGCCCTGACTGGTGTGGCTCAGTTGGTTGGACATTGTCCCACAAAGGGGAAGTTCACCAGTTTGATTCCTGGTCAGAGCACATGCCTGGCTGGGTTGTGGGTTTGGTCCCCAGATGGGGTGTATATGGGAGGCAACTGATCAATGGATGTTTCTCTCCCTCATTCTCCCTCCCTTCCCCTCTCTGTAAAAATAAATAAAAATCTTTAAAACAAAGATAAAAGAAAAGAAATGCTGTGCTCTTGAATGAAATGACAATATTTTAAAGATGTGCATTCACTCCAAATTCATTTATAGGTTTATCACAACTCGCAATCAAAGTTAAAATGGTACTTTCAACATAACAAAAATGGTTCCAGAGTTTATATAGAAAAATAAGTAAATGAAAACATTTATGATATTTATAAAAAAAATAACTGATAAATGGGGACAGCCCAATGTATCACTATCAACGTTTTTAAGGTTCTTAGCATTAGTCAGCCGAAGAGTCTGAGGATTACACTGATACGCATTCAACCTGTGCCAGGTGGTCTTAGGCTCATGTTACCTTCCAAGAGCCCCAAAATAGCTGTTATTATTGTTCCCATTTTGTATTTGAGGAAACTGAAGCACTTGCCCCAAATCATACATCTGGTAAGCGGTATGAATAGGATTTGTGCCTAGGCTGCTGGTTCTACCTCAAACATTTGAAAATATAGTCTGATAAAGAAGCAGCGCCACAGAACAGTATGACAGAGCAGAGCATTCTATAGCTGACAATGTGGAAAACACCATGTTTTCTTCCTTTATGATGTTTTCAGATTCCTTCTTTTAACATGTCCTTCTGTTTAGAGAACTTCCTTTTGCCATTCTTTCAGGGGAGCTCTGCTGGCGAACAAATTCTTAGTTTACCTATGCTTCAGAATGTCTTTATTTCCCCTTTATTTTTTAGAGGATATATTGCTGGGCATAGGAGTCTGGGATGACAGTTTTTCTTTCAGCATTTGAAAAATATTGTGTTACTTTCTTATGGCTTCCATGGTCTCTGATGAGAAATCTGCTATTATTCAGATTGTTTTTCCCCTACAGGAAAGATGTCATTTTTTTTTTCTGGCTGCTTTCTAGATTCTTTTCTTTAGGTCTTTAATTTTCAGCAGTTTAATTATAATAAGTTTTGGTGTAGACTTCTTTGGGTTTATCCGGTTTGGTTTGTTCATCTCCTTGAATCTTTAAGTTTATGTTACGTTAAGTTCAGTTTGGAAAATGTTCCGCCATTATTTCTTCCGTAACAGTGATTGAAATAAAAATAATATACCAATAAGGTGGTAATTATAGAATAGACTGTACTAACTCATAGGAGATTCATGTATCAAAGTTTCCTACCCTGGCTGGTGTGACTCAGTGGATTGAGCACTGGCCTACTGAGCAAAGGGTCGCCTGTTCAATTCCCAGTCTAGGGCACGTGTCTGGGTTGCAGGTAAGGTCCCCAGTAGGGGGCACATGAGAGGCAACCACACGTTGATGTTCCTCTCCCTCTCTTTCTCCCTCCCTTCCCCTCTCTAAAAAGTAAATAAATAAAAAATTTAAAAAGAACTTTCCTTATAGTTATTTTGTAGACATCAGCAGTTGCAGCTCCTGCTTAACCAGGGAATGGCCCTGACCATAAGAAATTGGGTAAGTGTCAGTGACTCATATCAGAACCAGCAGAAACGCTGCCTGCACATTCTGTTCCCAGATATTAGCAGCAAAACTGCAGATGAAGTGATGAAACTACATGATGACTCACACAGGAGAAAGCAGTGAAACCACTCAAAAGCAGAGCTGAGAAACTGCACATCACCAGAAATTCCTTAGTTCCCCTCTTCCCATGGTTTCCCGAAGTAAACTAGCCAGGATGCCTGAGATGCCAAAATGGTTGTGAAGGTATGAGCCTGCCATCTTCTCAGGTTTGTTGACTCCTGAATAAACCTCTTTCCTTTTTTTTAAATAAGCACTTGTCTCATGAATGTGGCTTTTATAAGGCAGGCAGTCGAACCTTGGTTTCAGTTACACTTGCAGCACTTTATAAACTCTGCTCTCATCTCTCCTTACAGGGTTCCAGTGACATGCATGTTAGATCTTTTTAAATAGTCTTAAAGTTTTCTGATGCCCTGTTTACTATTTTCAGTCTATTTTCTGTTAATCAGATTGGGTAATATCTATTGCTCCGTGTTCCACTGATTCTTTCCTTTGTACCCTCCATTCTTGCGTTGAACCTATCCACTGATCCTTTTATTTTGGTTGTTGCATCTTTCAGTTCTAAAATTTCCATTTAGTTTATTTTATAGTTTCCATTTCTCTGTTGAACTCATATTTTTATATTAGATCCTGTTTCAATAGTGTTTATTAATACTCATCGAAGCATTTTTATTGTGGCTGCTTTAAAATCTTTTTCAGATAATTCTAACTTCTCTGTGTTGGCAACAATTGATTGTCTTTATTTTCATTCAGTTTTACATCTTTCTGGTTTGGCACATGAAGAATAACTTATTAAAATCCAGACATTTTCATATTATATTATGAGACTTGAGATTGTATTTAATTTTCTGTGTTAACAGGCTTTTTCCTGACACTAATCTGAAAGAGGAGGTGGGTACACTGTCTCATCATCACCAGGCGGTTCCCCATTCAACCTCTGTTGATACCAGCAAGGGCCAGTCTTCTTGTTACCCCTAGAAGGTGTGGTTGGGAGTTCTGGCTCCCCACATGGTTTCCGTTGACACCACAGGCGAGGGGAGCTGAAGGTCCTGGCTTCCTACTTGGCCTTCTCTGACACCACCAGGTGGCAGTGTTGGGTTCCTTTCTTACAGCCCTGCAAAAAATAGAAATCTAGGTTCCCCATTCAGCCTTTATTGACATGGGTGGGTACTGGACCAGTTTTTGTTGCTGTTGTTGTTGTTAATTTCTATGGTGTTTGGCTAGAGTAGAATAGTTGTTGTCTAAAAGTTCTCTGTCTTGCTAGGTTGCCCCTTTCCTGGTCCTATGGCTAGGGAGAGTAGTTTTTTGTTAAGACATTTTTTTATCTGTGCACATAGGCATTTCTGGTACCACCATATTGAGCTCCAATCTAGGATATATAAAGCAAGCAAGCAAGCAAACAAACAAAACAGGGAACTCACCAGTCTGTGGTTCCTAGCATCCTGAGATTCCTAGCTGGTCTGCCTTCCTCTACTCATCCCTCAGAATCTTCTTATGTTTATTTTAAATACGTGTCCTGGGTTCTCAACTGTACTTAGCTGAGCCTTAAATTTTGAAACAGACTTCAGTTGTATTATATGTACATTTAATTTTACTATAATTGAACAATAATCTCTGTGGTTGGAAAGGGAGAGAAAAAAGATTGTAGATGGTGGGGGCTCTTCTGCCTGCTCCTATATTCAATGGGTCTGTGCCCTGGAAGTGGGTGTAATTATGTCTGAAACAGGCCATGCATGTCGTATGTGTATTCATGAAGGACATTTTAAGTTTTTCCAGCTACTGAAGTAAAAAGCAAACATGGTGCACATGACTATTTTATGGACATCTTTAGTGCTTTTGTGGGCATCTTTGATGAGAAAATAAAAAGTAATTGGAAGCCACAAGGCATTAGAAGAACCAATAAAATTGTCTATGGAATTTTTATAAACAAAGCTAGGTATATATAGTATGTTCATGTAGCATATAAGAAGTTGTATGTGAATAAATAATAAATGATTATATGTAATGTGTCTGTAAATACATGTATATCCTAATTATATTCAGATTACATTTACAAGGGTTTTTTTCCATGTAGCTTTGCCAGAAGTAGATTCATGAGATAGTAAATAAAGCAAAACTTGTATGTGATAAGAGCAATAAATTTCTCTGCATAAAATGCAAGGTCTTTGCATGTTATACAGCTGTTATGAATGGTGGAGGTAAGCAACCCATTTTACAAAAATACTGGGTCATTTTTTGTCACTAATTAAAACTTACTATCAGTATGATAGCTGGGAGAAGGATATACAGGAATTCTCTGGACTACATTTGTAATTGATCTGTAAATCTAAAATTATTGCATAGTGAAGTTTATTAAAATTATTATTGAGCTCACATAGTATAGATTTTTTTTTTTTTAGAAAAAAACCTTCTTACTAATGGTAAAGTAGAAAACAATAACCAGGATACAAAATTATAAATATGCTATAAGAATAGCCATAAGAAATAAGAGCAGCAATACCATCATCACTACCAACAAAAAATATTTTAAAAATTTGTACAGAAAATGAACTAAAGGAAATATACTATTGTAAAAGTATGTTTACATACTCAGGTTAACCTGACATATTCAGGTTAGCCTTCAATATATTTTTTTTCTTAAAACTTCTAGATAAAGTGTTGGAAAAACCTCCAAACACAATAATTGGATGTAACTCTATTTCTGCTGAGGGAGGGGAGGGTGGAGTGCCTGGGCTGGTTCAGGTGATGAGTTATTACTTTAGAGCTCTGTTTCATCTTCAGAAAGCTGAAGTCTCCAGTAAGTGCAACTGTTTGAACAGGAAGCATATTAGGGGTCATACTTCTAAGTTATCAGATCTTTCTGAATCTGCTTATTTATCTGTAATAGGTCATTTCAGCTCCAATTTGGATGACTTTTCTACCGAAAATGACCCTTTTAGATTGTAAGTTTGACCTGTCATGGACTGAATATTTGTGTCCCCCTCCTCCTAAAAATTCATATGTTGAAGCCCTCAACCCACAGTGTGCCTCTGTGGAGATGCACTTCTAAGAAGTAATAAAGGTTAAATGAGGTCATAAGGGTGGGACACTGATCTGATAAGATTAGTGACCTTATAAGAAGAGACACCAGGGGTTCTGGCCAAGATGGAGGCATAGACAGAGACATTTTGCTTCCTTATACAACCAAAAGGAGGATAAAAACCAATTTAAATAAATAATAAATTAAAAACAGCCAGAAATGTCAGAAAATCAAATTGCATAGAAGTCTGACAACCAAGGAGTTGAAGAAAGAATATTCATCCAGACTAGTAGGAGGGGTGGAGACTGTAAGGTGGGGCAGAGAGGATGTGTGGCAAGGCAGTGGACCAGGTGGGTGAGGTGGTGGCTGGCAGACAGGATTTCCCACATTCCTGTGCAGATAAGCCAGGAGGAACAACTGAGGAGTGTGACAGACCACGTGGGGTTTCAGCACAGAAAACTAAAGCCTCAAAACTTCTGACTATAAAAACCCATGGGGGTTGAAGCAGTGGCAGAAACTCCCAGTCTCACAGGAGAGTCCATTAGAGAGGCCACAGCATCCTAGAACATACAAAAGCTCACTCACCTGGGAATCAGCACCTAAAAGGGCACAATACGTTTGTGAGACATGAGGGAAGTGATGGAAAATGGGTGAGAAGCAAGTAAGCGAGCAAACAGCATTGTTCCTTCTCTGACCCCTCCTCCACACACAGCACCAGGATGCATCAAAAGGTGTTGCCCCGCCCTGGCAATACCTAAAGCTCTGCTCCTCACAACATAACAGGTGCACCGAGACAAAGAAATATGGCCCAAATGAAAGAACAGATCAAAACTCCAAAAGTAGAACAAAGTGATGAGAAGACAGACAACCTATCAGATGCAGAGTTCAAAACATTGGTTATCAGGATGCTCAAAGAAATGACTGAGTTTGGTTGCAAAAACGAAGGAAGAAATGAAAACTATACAAAGTGATATAAAGGAAAATATACAGGGAACCAACAGCGAAGGGAAGGAAATTGGGGCTCAAATCAACAATGTGAGAGACTCCTGGCCAAGATGGAGGTGTAGGTAGACACACTGGCCTCCTCGCATAACCCAAAGAAGAACAACAACAAATTTAAAAACAAAAAATGATCAGAACTGACAGAAAATTGAACTGTATGGAAGTCCAACAACCAAGGAATTTAAAAAAAACATTCATCCATACCAGTCAAGGGGTGGAGATGGGCAGCTGGGTGGAGAGGACTTGCGGCAAGGCAGTGGCTGGAGAACCAGGGCAGGCAGGGTGGCAGCTGGCAGACTCGGCGAGGTGGTGGCTTGTGGACTGGGTGGTCCCACATTTAAGTGCAGATGAGCCAGGAGGAACAACTGGGGAATAAGATAGACCACAAAATCCAGGCTTTCATTCAGAGAAATAGTGCTTCAGGGCTTCTGACTGAAAACACCTGTGGGGTTTTAGGCAGCAATGGGAGAAACACCTGGCCTCACAGGAGAGTTTGTTGGAGAGACCCACAGGGTCCTAGAACATACACAAACCCACCCACCCGGGAATCAGCACCAGAAGGGCCCAGTTTGATTGTGGGTATTGGGGCAGTGACTGAAAACCTGCAGAGAACAGAGCAAGCAGCATTGTTTCCTCTTGAACCCCTCCCCCACATATAGTGTCCCAGTGCAGTGACATGGGTTGCCCTGCCCTGGTGAACACTTAAGGCTCTGCTCCTCACTACAAAAGAGGAGCGCCGAGACAAAGAAAAATGGCCCAAATGAAACAGATCAAAGCTCCAGAAAATATAATTAAGCAATGAAGAGATAGCCAACTTATCAGATGCATAGTTCAGACACTGGTAATCAGGATGCTTACAGAACTGATTGAGCTCAGTCACAAAATGAAGGAAGAAATGAAGGCTACCCAAAGTGAAATAAAGCAAAATATACAGGGAACCAACAGTGACAGGAAGGAAACTGGGCCTCAAATAAACAGTTTCCAGCAGAAGGAAGAAAGAAACATTCAGCCAGAACAGAATGAAGAAACAAGAATTCAAAACACAGAGGAGAGGCTTAGGAACCTCCAGGACATCTTTAAATGTTCCAACATCCGAATCATAGGAATTCCAGAAGGAGAAGAAGAGCAAGAAATAGAAAACTTATTTGAAAAAATAATGAAGGAGAACTTTCTTAATCTGGTAATGGAAATAGACTTCCAGGAAGTCCAGGAAGCTCAGAGAACCCCAAAGAAGTTGGATCCAAGAAGGATCACAACCAGGCACATCATAATTACATTAGCCAAGATTAAAGATAAGGAGAGAATCTTAAAAGCAACAAGTGAAAAGGAGACAGTCACCTACAAAGGAGTACCCATAAGACTGTCGGCTGATTTCTCAAAAGAAAGCTTGCAGGCAAGCAGGGGCTGGAAAGAAGTATTCCAAGTCATGAAAGTCAAGGACCTACATCCAAGATTGCTCTATCCAGCACAGCTTTCATTTAGAATGGAAGGGCAGATAAAGTGCTTCTCAGATAAGATCAAGTTAAAGGAGTTCATCATCACCAAGGCCTTATTATATAAAATGTTAAAGGGACTTACCTAAGAAAAGGAAGATCAAAACTATGAACAGTAAAATGGCAACAAACTCACAACTATCAACAACTGAACTTAAGAAAAGCAAAAACAAAAACAAACTAAGGAAACAATAGAACAGGAACAGAATCACAGAAATGGAGATCACATGGAGGATTATCACATGCGGAGGGGGAGGGGGAGAACAGAGGAACAGGTACAGGGAATAAAAAGTATAAATGGTAGGTAGAAAATAGACAGGGGGTGGTAAAGAATAGTATGGGAAATGGAGAGGACAAAGAACTTATATGTATGACATGAAGTAAGGGGGGTGGGAATTCGGGGTTCAGGGCAGAGGGGAATAAAGGAGGGGGAGATGGGACAACTGTAATAGCATAATAAATAAAATATATTAAAAAATGGGAGGGCAGATAAAGTGCTTCCCAGGTAAGGTAAAGTTAAAATAGTACATCATCACCACGCCCTTGTTATTGAAATGTTAAAGGGACTTATCTAAGAAAAAGAAGATAAAAAATATGAACAGTAAAATGACAACAAACTCAAAACTATCAACAACTGAACCTAAAAAAACAGACACAAAAAATAAGCAAACAATGAGAACAGGAACAGAATCACAGTAATGGAGATCACATGGAAGGTTAGTGCAGATGGGAAGGGGAGAATGGGAGAAAAGGTAAAGCAAAGGTGGCAAACACAAGGTCTGGGGGCCAAATCCAGTCCTCCCCCTTGTTTTATCCAGCTTGGCACCTTGTTTCTACCTGGCAGTAGTGTAGAGCTCTTGATTAACTGTTAAGGAGTAGTTTCATTTATATAGTCCTAAAATTATGTTCAGCCCTTTGAAGGCAACCATGAGGCTGATGTGGCCCCTGGTGAAAATGAGTTTGACACCCCTGAGGTACAGGGAGTAGGAAGCATAATTGGTAGGCACAACATAGACAAGGTGAGGTTAAGAATAGTATAGGAAATATAGAAGCTAAAGAATTTATATGTATAACCAATGGACATGAACTAAGGTGGTGGGGAATATTGGAGGGTGAGGGGGTGCAGGGTGGAGGAGGATAAAGAGGAGAAAAAAAATTGGGACAACTGTAATAGCATAATCAATAAAATATTCTTTAAAAAAAAAGACGAGACACCTGAGAGCTAGTTCTTTCTCTGTGTGTCTGTGCATGCACTGAGGAAAAGAACACAGGAAGAAGGTGGCTACTGCAAGACAGGAAAGAGTACTTGCCAGAAAATGAATTGGCTGGAACCTTGACCTTGGACTTATAGCTTCCAGAACTGTAAGAAAACAAACTTTTGATGTCTGAGCCACCTAATCTATGGTCTTGCTATGGCAGCTGGAGCAGACTAAGAGACATGTGCCATGAAACAACTTCAGTGATGAAAATGAGCAGATAAACTATAGGACACAAAAATTAAAAAGTTATGATCTGTTTACTACATTTACATTATTGCCTGTTACCTCTTTGTCTGCTCTCAAATAGGCCAGGCAACATGTTGGCTCCTCAGCACTTCCACGTCACCTGCAGAACGCTGATGTGGTTATAAAAGCAGAACTGGAAGGTCATCCAGCCTTCAGGAAGCTAGAGTCTGAGCTTCACTCTGCTCTAAACAGCCCAAAACTGTAGTCACACACACACACAGCAGAATTCAATTCACTCGCTCCAGAAAAATAGTCAAGGAGTTTTCCTTGAAAATAGAATTAAGTTTATTCAAATTAGAAATATTCTGTGTCTCTTTCCAAAAGCATCTCTAAACAAAGTTATCCTGTTGACAAATGAAAAAAAAAATTCTGGGGACAATTTTTGAAGATAGTAAAAGAAAACTTTATACTTCTTTAATGTTGACCCATCAAAAGGTACATAATCAAAAAGTTTCAACATCTGACTTGTCCACAAGGTGTCTGGATCATTCACTCCAAAGGAAAGGGGCAGGGAGAATTGCAATCACCAGTGTGATTTGAAGTATGCAGAAGTCCCTGTCTATCCATGTCAGTTAACACTGTGTGTGTAATAGCAAAAGACCCCCAGGGGAAAGGTTTCACTGAGCTGTGGAGAACAGATGAACACCAAAGAGGACAGGAAATACCTTCTGGGAAGACTTATATGTGTTCGGATGAACATTAACAGGCTAAGAGTAAAAAAATCAACATTCTGTGATCAGTAAATTTAAAGACAAGCTCACTGCTTTCTGGCACTACTGATATTCCTACCATGCTAGTTTTCAAATTCTAGAAAAAAGATTAAAAAGGTTAACAAAAATAGAGAACGTAGAAACTGCTGATTTTGTGTCTGGAAGAATGGCACTAGAACGCCAGTGCTCATGTGCTCCATCTGCAAGGCAGCACACCGTGTGGAGGTCGGGGGATGCTTCTGCACCAGGGGCTCAGCGGGCTGGTGGCGCTGCACACACCGTCCCTGTATGCAGCTGCCAGCGCAGGTCTCCTAAGAACTGACGGCCTCCTTGGCCATCTTGCGGATCATATAGTTGAGGATGCCCCCGTTGCGGAAATAAGTGAGCTCCACATCGGTGTCAAATCTCATGATGGCCTGGAAGGTCTTCCCAGTGTCCAGCTGCAATGACAAAGAAGCAAAGAAGAATCGCTGAGGGAGGAAGTGAGACAACTCAGTCAGGAGGAGCTGGTGCCCAGCCTGCCCTCAGGGAGGGCACTCAGAGTGCAGTCCATACATTATACCACCAGCGGCTCCTGGGAACAGTCTCTGGTCCCAGCCCAGACCCACTGAATCAGAAGCTACATTTTAACAAGTTTCCCCACAGATTCATCTGCATAGGAAAGTACTGCAGAGTATGAATGATGAGAGTGAAAGATATCTGAGAGTTAGAAATGGCCTCCTTGGGCAGCAGTCACTGGTGACCTTTGGGATGCAGATCACTTCGAATAGAAGTGTCTCAGGTCAGCAGAGGTTTCATCAAGGTTGTCCCTTAGGCAGCTGGCCCAGCTGCTCACCCTGGGGCACAGACTATAGCAGCTGCCACTGCCAGCAAGTCTAAAGCCCCTCAGGACCTCGGTGCTGGGTGCTTCATCCTTACTTCATCTAGGAATGGGGAGAGTGTGTCTGTTGTTCACATTATTATAATAAAAAGGTGTTTTTTTAGGTAAGGTCCCATCCCTGATCTTTCATCACTATCATCTGGGTTAACTGAGATTTGGAGGAATGGGAGAAAGCTTGGAGGTAAGAATGGAACTGATGATAACCATGAATAAATAGAAATACATAATATATTGTGAAGGCAGGTAAAAATGGTGCTAGTAGAACTCTTACATCTAATGCAGTCTTACTGTTTTCTGTTTTTCTTCCTCCGAATCCACTGATTTCCTTCTAACAAGATTGGTTACAAACTCAGCGTCCCTTTTAGTTGGCCCTGGCATAGAGAAGCCTGTCTTACCTTGACCTGGACTTTCATTCGTGGTTTGAGGTTTCCTGGGATGCTGATGGTGTATCGTTCCTGCCCTGTGAGTCCCAGGGTGTCTGCAGTCTCCCCAGGGAGGTATTCGAGGGGGATCACTCCCATTCCGACCAAGTTACTGCGGTGAATGCGCTCGTAACTCTCAGCCAGGATAGCTTTGATTCCCTGATGAGCCAAGAGAGAGTTTGGACACAGTTCCAGTTTTTCCTTAGAGATACAGAAACTTAACAGAAGTCTTCTTAAGTCAAAAACTTCTCACACCTAAATTCTTTATAAGTACCAATTAATTGTTTACATAAAATGTTACTCCCGACCTATCATTAACACAGTAGTCAGTCCTAAATGATTGCCTACAAAGTACAGGCACTGTGTAAGCACTTAAACAATTTTTCTCACTCTCCTTCCACACACCCTGGGAAGTGGATGCTGCTACCATCAGCCTTACCTGGGCAGTCAGGGGTGTATCTGGTATTGTGAACCCATGCAGCCTGAACGCACATACCAGTCAGTGATGCCTCTTAGCAAATTCCATTGTAACTGAAAGCCACATCACAAAACAACATAAAGAAAATTCATTTCTCCTGCTAGTGTGGCTCAGTGTAGTGAACTCTGGCCTGTGAACCAAAATGTCACCTGTTCGATTCCCAGTCAGGGCACATATCTGGGTTGCAGGCCAGGTCCACAGTTGGGGGTGTGTGAGAGGCAACCACACATTGATGTTTCTCCCCCTCTATCCCTACCTTCCCCTCTGTGTAAAAATAAATAAAGTATAAAAGAAAAAGAAAATTCATTTCTTTCCTTTCAATTCTTCCATCATTGTAGATGCATTGGTGGACATGGAAGATTTAATCAAAAAAGCAACTTACAGAACACACTATAAAGAAAGTAAATGATTATCTACTGTGCACTACTTTTCTACATCCTATTTCAAACATCAAATTGTGTTGAATATAACGTTGACATTAAGCTTCCTATAATGCACATTTTATTAGTTATCTATAACTAACAATATACAGCAATGATCAATAAACCAGGATATTTGATGAACTAAAACACCTCATTCTCAAATATTAGTTAACTGTAATACAATACTTAGGTATCCCTAACAGGTCTCTTGATATCTAGGGTACATTTTTAAGACCGCCTGCATCAGGGTCACTCAGGGAGCTTATTAAAAATGTAGATTCTTGAGCACTACCCAGATCTATTGCATCAGAATCTTATGCAGAGAGTGTGGGGCAGGAGGAACACGTGACTCAGCAGTGCTTCTCAACCTTTGCTGCATATTGAAGAGCCTCTTGGGAAGTTTTTAAAATCCTGACATCCAGACCTTTTTCCTTACCTGTTAAACCATAATCCCTGGGGATGACATCCAGGCCCAGGTATTTTTATAAATCTCACAGGTGTTTCCAAATTTAAAAACATTTATGGGGGAAGGGCAGATTCTCCAGGATAGTAGATATTGTGTGGATTTATGGTTTTATGTATTATGTATTTTTTTGGGAAGTAGAAATCTTTGTAAACGCATACTACTCGTGTCCCTGACTCGGCACAAATGGCTGGGCAGGGCTGCAGACACCACAGATCACAACTGTCTAACCCTCTCTGAGCGAGTTCAGCTCAGGAATGCTCAGTGGCCCTGACTAGGCAGCTAGAGAACAAAGTATATGCTGTCCGGACAGCCAGGACTCAGAAGCTCTGGGGAGAAGTCTGGACTCTGGAGCTCCTCCAGGGTGCTAGCTCCCCATCCCCCCACAGATCTGGCAGTTCCCCACCCAGCTGCTTGCTCCTCCCATCGCTGCTGTCAGTGCCCAGCTCCCTTCCTAAAATCCCTTCCTTCTTCTCTCTGGCTCTTTTCAGCAGTTTTTAAAACAAGTAGGCCCCTGACATATTACCAAGTAATCAGAGAACATCTTTTCTTTTTTTTCCTACAGAGCAAAGCGATTGGTTAAAAAAACAACAACAACAACAAAATAATAGGTGTGCGATATTCAAACACTTTCAGAAGCCTGGACAGCTGGGGAGCTGCCTGCCACACAGCAATGTTTTCTACTGTGCTTGTGCATGGCACTCATTTAGTGTTTCCCAAATGCATTAAGTGGCTCAAGCCACACGTTATTGAAACTGGCAGCAGCTAAGCCATTACCCTATCCTGAGGATTAAAGCTCGGCAGCAGAACTCATCTCTGCTTTCAGGGCAAGCAAGCCCTCAAGTGGTGTGAGCTCCCTGTTGCCTGTGTGCCCCTCCCATGTGGAAACCTCCAGCAGGTCAAGCCCTGAAATGGCTGGAGGGTCTAAAGAGCATCCTACCTGCTTATAGAGAGAGCATCCTTCTCTAATGAGTCTATAAGCAGGTTTTCACAGGCAATGACTAAGAAGCAGTAATAGAAAGTATTTTTCCTGAGTTGATCTAAAATTCAGGCTCTTTACTTTTTCCCTTCCCTGAACCTGGAAGACAATTCAGTAGCAGCAGCCCTGGCTTATTTCTGAAGTTCGCCTGGGACAATGGCCTTAAATAAATTTTGAGTCCTCAACCTCTGGGAACATTATGAAAACCATACAATTTCTCCCCATAAAAAAAGACATGCAGCCCTGGCCGGGTGGCTAAGTTGGTTGGAGTGTTGTCCCATACAACAAAAGGTTGATGGTTCGATCCCTGGTCAGGGCACATACCTAGGTTGTGGGTTCCCTGGGTGGGGTGCATATAGGAGGAACCAATTTCTCCCTCACATCAATCTTTCTCTCCATCCCCCTTCCTCTCTCTAAAAAATCAATAAAACCATATGCTTGGGTGAGGATTTAAAAAGAAATGACATTACACACAAGCTTTTGGATATAATTTCAGAGACTGCACAGACCCTCCCCCGCAGCTGTTCTACTGACACCCCCAAAGATCCGTGGTTCCCACAATATGCCTGACCCGAGGGAACAAGTTCAACTCTAGATTACCCTTCACTAAGAGAAGTGAAGTGAGATCCGCCAAGAAGCGGGAGAGGAAAGTAAAGCACCAGAATTGATTCCTAGACCCCGTCCCAGCTTCTCTTCTGGTCCAAAAGGGCAGCTGCCTGCGGGGATGTGCCTATGTCGTACTCACCAGGAGGAAAGGGCCCTTGGCTGCCCAGTCACGGGAGCTGCCCGAGCCATACTCCTTGCCGGCCAAAATGATCAGGGGAAGGCCGGCCTGCTTGTACCGCTCAGCAGCATCGAACACATCAAGCTGAGGAAGAGAGAAGGAAGGTAGAGGCACAGAGTGCAGAAACAGGCCAGTGGGTCTGGCTATTCCACATGTCACCCCATTTAAGTTTCGCCTCAGAGCCTAACAAGGTAGATATTATTTCTACGTCCCAGGTAAGAAAGATGAGAATCACAGAGGGAAATAAACTGATGTGAGCTCCAGAGCTGGGCTGACGTGGAGCCGGGACTTGAACCTAGGCTTATCTGACTCAAAGTGCAGGCTTTCCTGACTTCTCACATGCCTCCCACCAAAACAATTCCAGCAGTAATATGCCATCCAAGTGGTTCCCTTTAGGACCCAAGCAGGCTTCTACCAGCCTCTATACTCCTTCTTTTCCTAGTGGTATGGTAAATAAGTGCTAATAAAGTAATAAAATAGCACTTTTTGATAAATATCATCTACCTTAACCTGGAATTTCCCCCTCAAATACTATGAACTCAGAGCATTTCAATCAGGGGCTTTTAAAGCTCAGCTCCCAGGAAACTATATTTAGTCAAGCCACGAAGCAGAATCTGTAAGCAGGAAGAGGAGGATTCACAGTTCAAAGGGCATCCCCATCAGTGATGAGCTCTATGCACATGGACACTTGGCAGGAGGGTCTACAGGCAGCAAGAGGAAGGATGGGGCTGCGAAGAAAAAATGAGGCCGAAAGGAAGGTGACTGTATAGACCCAGAGCCTGACAAATGCTGGCTTCTCAAGGAAGCAGAAGACACCATACTCACAATTTCTCCAGAGGGCAGATGTATAGTCTGTGGTGCCTGCTTGTTCAAAAATTTGTTTAATAAGCGAATGTTGGCAAACGTCCCGCGTACCATGATGGCATCGTTACCTCGGCGGGAACCATAGGAGTTGAATTCTCGTGGAGTCAGGCTAATAAGGCAAGCAGGTGATAAGCAAGTTTAGTGTATAAGCTAAGAGTAAACTTAGCTTTTATCAAGAAAGAGAAAAAACATAAACCTCATTATTTCTCTAATGTACCAAGCATTGTTCTCTAAAGCAGAAAAACTGTTGCCATTGCTTCAACGGAGGGCAGAGTGTGAGGGGAGAAAGGGGGTAGTGGGGGGAATTCAACATTCTCCCAGGGTCTACCTGCCATCTTGTAAATCTGGGTAGATAAAGCAGGAGGAACTCTAATAAGGGTGTTTATTTTATTTATTCAGTAAGGTAGCCTATAATGTTTCACACACACAAAAAATAAGAATGGGCAAGAAAAAGGAAGTAAAGACAATAATTAGGGGAAGCCAGTTAGGTGGAGCCAACAGTGGGAGAAACAAAATTCACTCCATAAACTGACCTGGAGCTTCAAATCTGTACCTGAGTTATGTATGAGGTAAGGGAAGTCAATCGAAAAGGAAGACTCACAACTGGCAACATGATTTACAATCTTATAAGCTACAAATCAGAACAATGCTAAAGAGGCAGAACTACCATTTCTCCTGGTCCTGAAATCAGAAAAAAATCTTGTCAGTGGCCCCAATGAAAGGGATCTTCAGAATGTCAGGAATAACATTTTACAGTGAACACAGTCACCAGTTCACTGGGCTATTTCTTAAAATGCTAGGAAATACGTGTGAGTGTTAATGTGATTTAAAGGTTATATCTAATTTGAGGATTGAGAAAAATTTTAAATGGATTTCCGGAGCAAATGAAATTATTTCCAAAATGCGAATATGTACATTTTTCTGGGAAGGTATTATATTTGCTTTCGTTCAATTTTCTAAAGAATCCACGTCTTAAAAAAGGTCAATAATTACTGATCCCCCCCAACAACAACAACAACAAAAAAAATGTGTTGGATTTTGTTCCTAAAATTGGCTCTGGGTCCCATCCTCAAGGAAGCTGATTTGGGAGGTGGGGTTGGGAACCAGGAATTTTTATCTCCCAGGTAATTCTCATGGAAAGTCGCATTTGGGACTGACTTCAATTAGTATGGGTATACCAGACCAGTAGATAACATCGGTATGTACCTACTAAAGTCCCAACAGGTATGCAGCTGAAAGTCTGAGGAGTAACTGTGCAACTGCCAACCTCAAAGCAGCTCTCTGTGGAGAAGGCATCTGCTTTGCACCAGGAGTGGCAACGCACTTCAGGTTACATTCCTGCTCTCTGAGGTTCAGGTGTACCCAAGCTCTGCCGCAGGTTCAGAGCAAAACCCTGTACTTTAGGCCAGCTGGGGGCAGAGATGACAGTTGAGCCTTGTGAGTACAACACTTGCTCAAAGATTGTCCCTTCTCGCCCTGATGGAGGTTCATGTACTAACAGATTCTCTCATGGAAGCCTCAAAGCAGCAAACAGAAAGATTGGTTTTCGAGCCCCAGGGTTCTGTGAAAAAGCACAGTCTGATTCCAAAGAGATTAGGCGAAAGAGAAATGCTGGTCTAGTCGCTCCATGTTTGCCTTTAGTCCTCACTTCAATCACACTTACCCTCTGCTAGTTAAGTAGCGAGCCGCAGGGCTGTTTCTTGCAATATTTCCAGCTGGAGAGATGTGGTCAGTTGTTACTGAATCTCCCAAATTTAACAGCACATAGGCATCCACAATAGGTTTAGGGGGCTGAAGCTCTAAAGTCTAGCACAGAACACAAGTTAGTGTTTGCCCAGGTGTTCTCCAACAAGTCACGAGGGAAGTCTCAGCAGTAATGGTCCATAGACCTGAACCAGATGATAGCCCCACATCGGTGCATAGAAAATTTTAGGGTTTTTTTTTTCCAGTTTTATCAGAAGTGCTTTAAAAAGTAAGATGAATTTACTCAAAACATTTATGTCTCACCCTTGAAGGGAAGGCAGAGTATTGGCACTGTCCCCTCAAAAGCAGTAGAGATGCAGCTACAAATGACATTCTCTTTCTTCACATCCTCAGAACTCCGAAGAGGCTGGGGACAGGGGGATTCTGACTTCCCCTCCCATCCCTTTCCCACAAGGATGTACTGGAGGAGCAAAGATTCCTTGGTCAGCAGTTTCAAGGTACACCTCCCTTGTTTGGATGGGTGTAAGGCTTAGATGGCAGACCCTGGGGACATTCTCCTAGAACAGTCTCAGACTTCACCAAGTCTATGTCCAGGTGGCACTTCTTCACCAGGGTATCTCTACACAGCTACACACAACCCCTGGACAGAGAAACTGTAGGCTCACCGCAGCCAACTACCCCAACTTCCCAAAACTTGCCCCAGTAGTATTCTCTTGGGTTTATAGAAGTTTTAATGAAACAAGTAGTTAAACTAAGGGTATGGGATAAAAAAGTAGATGTTATAGAGAAAGAAACCTTTCGAAGAATGCGTTTTGTTAAAAACAAAGTCATACCAGGTTTTCAAAGAATGGTGGTGACTTAATGTATGTAGATTTGGGATTCCAGTAATACAGCTTATCTGATGGGGCTGCTAAGGCATTCCAGCTTTCGTTCACAGTCTTCAAAAAAATAAAAAATAAAAAGAAAGAAAGAAAACATGGCAATCTAATTACATTATATTCTAAGGAAAACTTAATATGTAAACATAAAACATATATTCAAGCTAAGCATACAATAAAAACATTCTTATTCCAGTACAAAAGAGTTCCTTTATCCTAAGATAATACCATGCTAAATAACTTAAAAATACATATGCACTGTGACAGGCAGCCAAGGACCCCACTCCTGGGATTCACTCCCTAAAGGGAGCCCCAGCCCCTTTTGCCGAATGTGGGCTGAACCTAGTGTGACTCGTTTCTAAGATTTGGTAATAAAGAGACTCTGCCTTCTGTGGCTTTCACCCTCTCTTGCTTTCTCACTTGCTTCCCCTGATGGAAGTGAGCTGCTCTGCTGAAAACTGTAAAGAGGATCCCTAGCAACATATGGAGAGAGGCCTCTGGCTGGTGGTCATGCAGAACTGGTCCTTGGTCCAATAGCCTGTGGGGTACTTTATCCTGCAGATAACCATGTAGGTGAGTGCCCTTAGAAGTACATTTTCCCCACCTGAGCCTTCAGATGAGCTACAGCCCAGATGACACCTTGCCTGAACCCTTGTGAAGCCACATGCACCCAGTGAAGCCACACTTGGATCCAAAGAAACAGAGATAATAACTTTAACCCATTAAGTTTTGGGGTAATTTGTTTTATAGTAATAGATAACTAATCCATATGCTTACAAGTATAACTTAAGAAATAACAATCCAGATTTGTACCAAAGGGGGAATTATTTATTCTCTGAAGGTTTTGGGAAGTAGATTTCTGACTCCCATGGTCATTGGAGAGCAAGTGACAGCTGCTTTGAAAAAAAAAATAGGTTGAATTCTCTTTACATGTCTGTTAACTCAGCCTTTGAATAAATGCATTTAGTCCAATGCCCAAAAAGCTCCATCAGACTATTTCTCAATGAGCTGCTTCAGGGAAGGCACAGTGCAAGAATATGGTCCCTGTTTCACTCCTCTCCCCAGTCTGCTCTCTTATTTCAAAGCCAAGCCTTTGTCAGCAGCCCTTGGGTCAGCCTAACACAGAAAATAGGGAAGGGAAGAACATCCAAGGATCTCAGATAATAATCTGAGTCCCATACCTTTTATCCCTATTTGTAAAGTACACAAAAGTCTTATTTATTTAAGTAGTTTGGTGCTTTCTATTGAGCAGTTTAATCTGTTTATTTGTTTAATTATTTATTTAATTTTAAGCTTCCAAATAATTATGAGAGGTTTACTCCACCAAATGACTCCACCCCAGTGATGATGATAGTGACATGGGGGTGGGGGCCTCAACCACAGTTGACACAACACCCCAGGGTGTCTGAGAAATGGAGATTTAAGGAGAGCTGTCCATGAATCACACACAACCTGAGGCCTTTCTCCTTGAGGCTGTCATCCACTTGTCCAAATCTGGGAATATGTGGGGAGTGGGGAGTTTGTAAAGATGTGAGTCACAGGAGAAGAGTGACTGAGAACCACTTCCCTGGTCCTCTGAAGAGGGAGTAACAAACCGCCTTCCTCTCTGTATTTTACACCCCCATTAGCCTCAGGGTCTGCAGAGATGACACAAATGAGCTGCTTTCCCTTATATTCTTGGGGGCGGGTGGGACCTCACCTCTATTTTCTGATAGACCTCCTTAAACATCCCAGGGATGACATACTTCCGTTCCACTGCCTGGATCTCCTCTCTGCTTGGCCAGATATCTTTCAGAAACACCTGTTGTCCCTTTGCATTTACCCCTGGGGAACAAAATGTTCATGAATGAGGAAAACACAATTCAATACTCCCTTTCCATTATTATATACAGCCAAATCTCATTCTTTGTGGTAACTGTTCTACAGAGTTCATGCAAACACTGCAAATCACCAACAAAAAGCACAAAAGTGCAAAAACACGGCACTAAATAGATCATGACCAAGATACCTCCTTACAGGATCACAGCTAAAATAAGAAGGCAGAGGACTGCCTTGTCTGACTGCACTGAGGAGGTGAATGTTGAATGACTCAGTTTTCCCCACTCTGGCATGTCTGTGAATGACTACAGAAGCATGATGAGTATTGACTTGGGGGTTAAGTACATTTTAGTGAATAGGCAAATTTGCAAATATGGAATCCACATGTATGAGAATCACCTGTACCTCTGAAGTAATCATTTCCTAAAGGTAAATTGAAGGGACATTGTTTTCATAATACCTAATTTACTTAGAATGAATTGAGGAGGGGACAGGAAGCAAGGAGACCAAAGGAAAGGACATAAAACATTATTTTCTCTGAACTTTGAGAAGCTGAACTATCTGGAATGTGTTCCTACAGAGCACATATTAAACATATGCCTATGATTAGATTAAAGTAGGAGATAGAAAAAGGACTGGAGGAGAAGACAGAAGATCAAGATCTCCATTAGCTTTTGTACTTATTTCCCTTTTGTCATTCCTTGCCTTTTAGTAAATTCTTATTTATTTGTTATATTTGAGCTGTGTATTGAGGAGTAAGGAAAAGACTCCCCTCATCTTATCTCTGGAAGTTCTAGTCTTCATTATTTATTAAGGAAAGCACTAACTCTCTTCCAGTAATATTTTCAAATTCATTGGAAAAAAAATTGTAACCACATAAACAAAATCTTACCCAATGGTTCTTTCTCAAAGTCGATCCTGATGGTCCCAGCAATTGCATATGCTATCACTAAGGGTGGAGAGGCTAAATAGTTGGCACGGGTATTGGGGTGGACTCGACCTTCAAAATTCCTGTTCCCAGATAGTACTCCAATAGCTACAAGGTCTCCCTGTGTGAGGCAAGGGAAACACTAGGTCACAAAGAAGAGACTGCCTAGGCTGCTCACGTTAGACCATTTGCAAAGTTTTCCCATCATCTGATGTAGCTCCTTAAACTTTCCTTTCATGGGTCCTGTGCTCTGCAGGAGAGCACACAGGGGTGTCCCTGTGGGAGACACTCTTGGTCAAGGATACAGAGAGACATGTTCACTGGTTTCCGCTCATGAGAAAGTACCAGGCAAGTCAGAAGGCAATATCCTAGTTATTTTGTTGCTTGGGGCCTAAGAACAGGTGGGAAAGACTAAAAGTTGAAAGCTAAAGCAAGCCACACTGACTTACATTGATTCTGTAATCCATGCAAAGCAAACCAAATAGGATTTCTCAACACTGCAGAATTTATCGGGCAAAAATCAAGCCAATGCAATTGAGTTCAGATTCATGTGTACGAAGACTTCTCTGACTTGGAACCAGTTTTCAGATTGCCAGGAAAAAACAATTCCGGGGCCCCCTGTATTCAAAACCTGCCTTTACTGAGCATGTGTATCCAAGTGCCCCACTACATCTTTATGTCCATTCTCATCTCGATGCTCACAGTCTATGAAACAGTTACTGTTACCATCCCCAGTTTATGGTTGTGAAAACTCAGGTAAAAAACAGGTTAATTAACTTGCCCAAGCTTATCTAACTAGTAAGTTTAGCTTGACTCCAGAGACTATACATCTAACCACATCCAGTGCTTCCCTGAACTTTATTGAAATCACCAGCATTTTGGTCATATGTAATAAGAAAAGAGACCACAGCTCTGAAGACCTGCAGACCCCTCTGTAATTACCTGCGTGATGGCTTCTACCACAGGTTCAGGCAAGGGCCCACTGTTGCCAATGCAGGTCATGCAACCATAGCCCACCACATCAAACCTAGGTGCCAAAGAGATGCACAAGATTAGATAATTCTCAGTGAGCTCCTCTGCTGGTAACAGTTCCTAGAGACCACTGATTTAGAGAAGATAACAGCACTTGAAATAAGTTTTGTACAGTGCTGCTTATTCAGCTTTCATTCCTGGGAACATTTTGATATATTAGTCATTCATTCTAGATCATTCCATTAGATTCCTTTTCAAGTAAATTATAAAAAAAAGTCTAATAGAGTGATCTAGAGTTTTTGTTTTTTATCTTTTAAATATATAATCTTTATTATATATTTCTCATTACCAATAAGTCCTCTTATGCTCAGATATGCCACTGTCTCTATTCACTATTTTGATTATAAAATCCAAAGACTTCTGACTTTTAGGAGGCACATGAATAAAATCTCTGTCATCAGAATTAAGAATACAGTAATGGGAGGTGGGCTGAAGAAACTGTATCTGGCAACAAATAACTCATTTACCTCAAGGAATGAGAACATTTCAGCTATGGTAAATAATCCTTTTCATACCAAAGGGCAGACTCTTGCTGCAGAGCCAATGCTGGCCCAGTGCAGAGAGAGGGTGCAAACACCACACAAATGCACAGGCTGATCTCAGCCCCTGCTCTGCCCTTCACAGGCACCCTCGTGTGATGAACAATTAGCACAACTGTCTACAGGAGGACCCTGCTCTTGGAATGGAAGGGTTCAAGTCTACATATCATCTGACAAAAGACTATGCAATTAGATACTATCAGATAAGCTTGTATCTGTTACAAGGTGACATAGCGAGATGCACTTGGAAGATAATGCAACAAAAGCAAAAGAAAACTCTCCCTCACCCAAGCTGAGACATATAAGGCATGACTCCACTTTCTCGAAGGTAGTAGGTGACCACACCACTCCCAGGAGACAGGCTAGTTTTGATGTAAGGCTTCACCGTCAGGCCAGCATCCACAGCTTTCTTTGCTAACAGTCCTGTGAAATGGTGAACACAGACACAGTATGGTGTGGGTGGCCCCTCCTCTAGGTAGGTACCTACTGTAGGTACCAGGAACAGTTCTGGGAAGGCACTGACTTCTCTGTCTGCATTTTCTGCCATTGCCTGACAGAGCTGCACTTGTGTTGGCCCTTCCTTCTATTTCTGCTGTCTAACAGAAACCAAAAGCTCACTGGTCCAAAGTCATTCACACGCATGCAGTAAACTCAAAAGTAGTCATGAAAATGAAGAGAAAGATGTGTGCCTATGTGTCTGCATTTCTAAAAGAGATAAACTTAAAACTGTTTATAAATATATTATAGAATAATTTTTTAATTTTGGGAGGGAGAGGAATCTTTCTAATTATGCTTTATTTAAATGAATATTATAACTGGAAGGGCCCTCTGAATCATGTACTGGCGGGTGAGGAATATAATGATTCTAGATGTAAAAACCTAGTCCTCAGATAGTTTTTTTTCTTTTTTAACCTCACCTGAGGACATTTTTCCATTGCTTTCAGAGAAAGAAGGAGGGAGAGAGAAACATTGATATGAGAGAGAAACGGTTGGTTGCCTTCTTGTTCGTGCGTCAACCAGAGATTGAACCTGAAACCTGGGTATGTCCCTGGCTGGGAATCAAACCCATGACCCTTTGGTCTAGGGGATGATGCTCCAACCAACTGAACCACACAGACCAGGGCTCCATCTCAGAAATTTCTTGAAGTGGAAGATTAAGAGCTCCTGGCCCATTGGACTTTTGGCAAATACAGACAACTGTAGGGATACTGGGTGCTTTGTTTAAGGAAGTGTCGCAGAAGTAAAAAAGAAATGAGGAGGGAAGGATGAAGAGAAAAAAAGCTACAGACAAGCTGGTGACTTGTCTTAAGGAAAGTGGTTTGCACCAGACAAAAACAGCTTAAGCTGGCAACAGATGAATTCCCAGACAACAAAGGTTTTGCTTTTGCACAATCCACATTGTAAAGAAAGGACTGTTATAACTCCATGATCTATGGATACACAGGCACAAGAGGAACTGCAAGGGATGCTTAAAAATTTGGAAACCAAAGAGAGCTTATGTTAATGCAACTCTGTATGTAAATGCTAACTACTTAACCAGAACTGCATAAAAGGCAGGTGAGTTTCATCAAGCTTTGTGCCCTAATTCAGGTGCACTGGACAATAAATCTAAGACAGACTAAATTCCACTGTACAAAAAGGCCTGTTGGGTATTACAGAGAACAGTGTGTGATAGGAAAACAGTTTTTTTCTTCTGAAGTCTGACATAAGATTCTAGGCTTTACCAGAAATTCATATTTTTATGCTTTCTTCTAGTTATTTTACGTGTTAATTCTTAAGACTATTATGCCTTATGTATTCTACTTTAAATCTTTGCTTTGTACACTGTTTATTATGTAAACATTTCTGGGCCAATAAATACCCACATCTGGGAAAGACATGGTTCAGGGAACTATGTGCAGAACTCAGTTAAGCCCTTGAGGCATATTTCCACCTGCAAGTCCACATGGTCATGAGGATTTCAAACACACTAACCTGCTCCTAACATTACGGACGGATTGCTGGTGTTTGTGCAGCTAGTGATGGCAGCGATAACCACAGAGCCATGAGAAAGGGTGAATTCGCTGTTATTATAGACAAATGTCTTGTGGTCGCCATGGTGGTCTGGAGCAACTTGGAATCCTTTAAATCCTTGCTATAAGAAGGAAAAAAATACACCTATTTATATACATATATATAAGTACATATATATTTATATATGTATACATATATACAGGCACATATAAACTATACATACATACATACATATAGGTATATACATGCATGTGTATTATATAAATACATAAGTATATATGCATATGCATATATATAGGTATATACATATATGTGTATATGTATATATGTATATACCTATATATGTATAAAGTGTAACTTAAAGAATATGGAATGCCATCATCAAAGGGTTTCAGACCATGTGCCAAGGAGGTTCAGATGAAGGACAGTTGACTTTCTGCTCCAAGACCTGAGGCCACATGTGGAGGAGCTGACAGATCAGGGGGTGCAAATGGGGAAGAGACATTCAGGCAGGAAATGGAATGAACAAATGTACAGTGGTCAGAAAAGCTTGGGCAAGTAGAGTGAACAATAAGGTGAGAGTCAAGTGAAAAGCAGATATGCTTTTAAAAAGGGAAGTTGAATGATGTTTACAGATGGTCAAATGCTCTCAGGAAGCTGTTTGGCTCCTGGCTAATGGGGGGCTCCTGGCTAATGGGGGAGACATTAAGGACTTCAAGAGAGAGAAGGAACACCTGCATTGCCAGGCTTCAGGAAGAGGCATCATTGAGTGGGGCAAAAAGAAACCTGGCACACACACACAAAAAATAAACGAGCATGGGGCAGGTCAGGGTTGGGGAGGATTTCCACCCCAGGTGCTTACCTTGGCTCCAAGGCAGCTTTCAAAGTCCCTTTTCATGTCAGACACAGCAACTTTGTCCTGCGGCCTTTTGGGTCCGCTGCAGCAAGGCACTACTGTTTTCAAATCTAATTCCACCACCTATCCCCTCAAAAGAAAAGGGAATGTGGAACTGACATTAAGCCATGCCGGTGAATTTAAAATACTGGAACAATAAAAACACACTAAACCACCACATTCAAAACCACAAAAGTCAATGTTCATTTTAACATTCAAAGGATGAACTTCCAAAACTGCAGATGATCACTTAAGTAGTGAGGGGTGGCAGGCAGCCTTGCTGCCTCTCAGAAGGACCAGGGTGGGCACTGCAGCTGCTGCCCAGTGTCTCCCATGCATCTGTCTTTGCAAAGTGGCTCATAGATTCTTTTGCTTTATTTTAAGTCAGTCTGGGATGGGTTTTCTATTGAAATGATACATAGACTGTTGTACTTTTTCTAAGATGATTTGGGAGGGATGCAGCCATCAAGTCATCAGTGCCAGGGAATGGGCCTCAGTCTAATGGAGCATTTCTTTCCTTCAATATCTTATGAAATAGAATGAGGGTCCCACTTCTAGTGTTCCCTCTAGTCTTGGCTGCTGAGAAAAATGAGGAATCAATGTGCACCCTGGAAAATGAATGAAGGGTAAGTCACTGGATAAATCAGAACTAACTGACATGTTTGCACCTCCATCTCTCTCCCCATCTTTAATAATGATGAGCCTAGTCTTGAAATAGCTCTAGCCCTTCAAGTGATGTCCTTCTTCCAAGATCTTCTCTGTAAGAGGAGTAAATCAGTTGTTCAAAAAGGGGAGCACACCCAACCCAACCTAAAGGCCAGGAGGAATAGAAGAAGTTGTATTGTTTTGTTAGGTTTTTGGTTCATTATCTTTTTGACTTCTTAACTTGTGAATGACCTGTTCTTCTGAGATGACTTGGCAATAACTAATTTTCTACAAGTACACCCCCCCAAGAAAAACCATACACAACTAGAATCACAACTTTGGGAAGAGGAAACACATTTTTGGTGAAGGTGCTGTCATACCTGGGCAAAATCTGGGTCCTGAGAGGAGTCACTGAAATCCCGAAACATTCCTACAGCCTGAAGATACTTTTTAATGTGCTTTACCTTTTCTTCATCACGACCTAAATGGACATTTTAAGAGGTGACAAGTAATAGATGTTAATATTTCCTGGTTAAAGACTATAAGCTATTGCCTCCACCAGCAATTACACAGATGATACATATCTCACTTACACACATAGCTCTGCAGATACCACAGCACAGGGCTAACAGTCTGACTCTCTAGCTCATCTGCTGTTTATTAGGGTGCACTAACTGATCTGCTGTTCCTAAGGAAGAGACCGTTAGATTCTAATCTCACCTGTAAGCACTCCCCCTTCTCTTCACTATGCTCCTTACTTAGGAGGATCCTAGGCCTCTGCCCACCGATGATTCTGCCTTCAACTGGCCAGACTCTCAGCATTCCACATTGTTATTAAAATAACTCATCCTGACTCCCACCACACATTACCAGCTATGAGCACTTCCTGTGTTCTCGGCACTGTCCGTTAAGCATTTATTTCAATCTTTAATCCTTTATCATGACCTTAAGAGACAATTACTGTTATTATTCTCATTCACGGATGAGGAAATGGTGGCTCGGGAAGATTAAGTGACTTTCCTATGGACAGAACCAGGATCCGAACCTGAGTTTAATTCCAAAGTCTAAAGTCTTAACTAATAGTTCTGTTATCACCAGGAATATGACCCTGAACATTCAGCATTTAATCACAAGATGCTGGTTGTAGGAGATAATACTCATGAAGTATGCCCAATGGACAAACAGTCCACCCATTTCCCTGACAGTTGAATAAGGCTGTTTGAAGACTCGATTCTTAGATCCATAATCCATCAGCAATTTTTGTTTGCCTGTTTCTTTAAATGAATTGTAAAGGTCATCAGCTTTCTTCATGGGCCTCACCAAAGCTGACTGACCGAGCTTCGTTAACGTGTTTATCATGACCTGTTGCTGAGCCCGCTGTTCATTGCATCCTGTGCCATCCCTTCACAACAATGCACAGGAAAAATTTCTCTAGGAACGAGAAAGAGTTCAGAGTTCTACTCTGAAGGGGTATGCTTGTTTCAGTTTAACAGATGCTTCAAATCTGGTGCTGGATCACTAAGATTGGTGGCTACTGCTTGTGCCGCAGAAACCAGTCTTAGCTCTGGATACGTTTTCCCCTCCCTACCATGCTTTCCTTGTCTTCTTTAGGTTGATTACCTCAGTTATTTGGTCTTTACTTTCTTTATCTTTTTCACTTCAAATCCTTTGGAGATCAAGGGAGATATCAATTAATCAATTCCAACGTGGTTATATTTAATACAGATACTATTTTGATACAGTACAATTCTGTCCATAGGAAAGTCACTCAGTACAATTTTAACTACTTCATGAAGATTTTCCTCAGGGAAATCAAGGAGGTTTGGAATTCCTCAAAGCCTGTCAGGTTCGTTTGAGACCTCATTAAGAGATGTGCACCAGCTCTCACTTCACATGCCCACTACTTCTATTTCAAAAGAAACACCAGCCACTGTAGTAACCACTGTATATGGAGGAGAAGGCTGAAGTTTGTCTCTGTTCCTTTCTCCTTAATAATTTAGTTATAATTTTAAGAGTCACATGGATATATAAAAGGTCCCCTCTGTATTTATCACATAGAACCAGGTATGAAAAATAAAATTATTTCATGTTATCATCTTGCTCAGTATGACTCAGCGACTTCCTAGAATAAAGAACTAATTGACCACTGTGGCCTATGAGCCTATGGGCTCCTGCCTGCGCACCCACTGACTTCACCTCCTGTGGCCTCCACCCTGGGCTGTAGCGACACAGGCCCCTCTGCTGTCCCTTCTCTCTCTTTGGCCTTTGCATGTGTGGTTTCCTCTGCCTGGAAAACACCTCCTCCACCATGTCACATGGCTTGTGCTCCTACTCCATCATGTGTTCAAGTTTCCCTTCCAAGAGCCCTTTGCTGAAGTTCCTAAGTATAAAATGGCACCCTCAGGCTATTCAACCATTCCCCATGATCTCTTCCCTGTTATCTTATAAATACAATGTCCTACAAATAGTTACGTATTTATTTGTTTACTTGTTCACTACTAATCTCTGGGACTTAGACCAGATATTGAGAATGACTGAATAGATATTTAATATTTTAAAAATAAATTTGTAAAATTAAAAAGAAAACTGTTCTCAAAGTTAAAATCAAATTTCTAAACACATATATGCAGAGTTAGAGAACCACTGACATTCTGAAACGGCTTCAGATGCAGTCTTTCATTTCACCTCCTGGAGAGGCTGAAGAGGGATGTCATGGGGCACTGTCCCTGTTTGGAGGCAGGTGGCCTCAGGTTTGGATTCTAGCTCCACTATTTATTAGCTTTGGATATTTACTATCATGCCTCTAATCTTTAGTTTTCTCTCCTATTAGTTAATTAATCAATCAGGCTATCCTATCGATCTGTAAAGAGGATGAGAGTGCTGCATACCAAATGCTTGGCACTCAGAGGACAGTTGTAACCATTACTAAGATTACTTGTTTCATGTTGAATAAGTACTAGTAGAAGACCAGTATATGTATCAGGCTTCCCGAGCACCTGAGCTTTCTGTTGGTCATACCATGCCTACCTCACATCTTCTGAAATCCCAATGATTATTCTGATTCCATGGAGAGATGAAAAAAATCTGTAAATCTGACCCAGTGCACTCCAAGGGCCAGAGACAGAAGGTAGTGCTCCAATTCTCAGTGTTGTACAAAATTTTACGAATGGCCCTCTGCTTTTCCTGGTGTTACACTTACCTGTCTGCACCAGGTACTTGATACTAACTTCATCAACCGGGAAAAAGGCAGCAGTGGCTCCATACTCTGGACACATGTTGGCAATCGTAGCTCGGTCAGCAATGGACAGCTGGGCAACTCCTGGCCCGAAGAACTCAACAAATTGACCCACTACCCCGATCTGGCGGAGGTGCTGAGCAGCAGAATAGAAAGGTTACAGAGTTGATAGACGATATCTAAAATGCAGAACTATCATCTTATTATCATGCAATTCTTATAAACTAACCTGGTGAGTGGACAGGAACAAGTTGTTAGCACAACACATTTCTGATTACTTTAAAAAATAAAGTTTAAAAAGTAATGCCAACTAAATATAACATGGTATTCTGCACTGGATACTGAAACAGAAAAGAGACATTACTAAAAAAACTGGAGAAGTTTCTAGTTTAGTTAATAGTATCATTCATAACAACATCAGCATCTTTATTTTGATAGATGTGCTATGGTTAGGTAAGGTAATGTTTTGAGAAGCTGGGAGAAAGATAACAGGAACTTTCTGTATTATCTTTACATGAACTCTCCTATAAATTTAAAACTATGTCAAAATGGTTTTTCCAAAAAAAGTAATGTCATAAATATAAATAACAAGAAAAGTTTTTAAGAATGGGAAGCACTCTTTCTCTCTAATGAGGTCATTAGAAATGACTAGAAGTGCAAAAAATAAATTTTTTTTAACTCAAATAAATTATGACTTGTATTAGTTGAATGGCTATTTTCTAGGGTATAACGAACAAATTTCTTAAACATAGATACCAGTCAAATGTAACCAAAATATTCAATCTGATTCCCATATCTTCTGTAAGCCAACCACTGGCCAGGGCCAGCACCTCAGTGAAGCCAGTTTCATGAATTGCATACAGCCACAGAGATAGGCTCTTCTGGTTAGGTGAAATTTTGCCAAATTTTGTGTCCAAGCCTTATATTATTCCACATTTGAAGAACAATACACAGATATCTGCGATAAGCTAGTGCATTCAAATAAATCAAATTCTAAATTCCATAAAGATTATATCAAAGAGGAAACTTTTGGGGCCTTTACCAGGATAATGTCCATCCCAAATACCCCAAGCCTGCAACCTATACAACCAGAAATTGTGATAATTATGTTTGTGATAATAAACATATTAGTCTTCTAATAATTTTCAAAAATAAAACTGCCTTCTTTTGGCAAAGCAAGCAAGTTGCATAAAAAATTTATTTTTGACTTCCAGACAAGATGGAGGCATAGGTGGACACATTGTGCCTCTTTGCACAACCAAAATTAAGGACAATGAAGATTTAGAAACAAGAAAACAACCAGAACTCATAGAAAATTGAACTGTAGAGAAGTCCAACAACCATTTATCCAGACCGGTAAGAGGGGTGGAGTTGCGGCAGGAAAAAGTGGAGGTTGGCGGACCTAGGCACACAGGCAGTGGCTATCAGACCCCGGGCATGGGGTGGCAATGGTGCAGACCCAGTGAGGCCGAGCAAGGCAGCTGGCTGACCAGGTGGCCCCACATTCGTGCGCAAATAATCCAGGTGAAGGGGAAGTGGTGGAAGGGACTGGAATCTGAGAAAGAGTGGAGCAAGTGCCATTGTTCCCTCTTAGACCACCCACCCTACAGCATCACTACCCAGCTACTGGGCTGCCCCACCATGGGGAACACCTAAGGCTCCACCCCTCACTATGTAACAGCCGTGACCAGACCAGAAAAAAAACAGAAACAAACCAAAATCCCCAAAACCCCAAACCAAAAATGGCTCAAACAGAAGAACAGATCAAAGCCCCAGAACTAATTCATCTAAGCGATCAAGAGATAGCCAACCTATCAGATGCACAGTTCAAAGCACTGGTGATTAGGAAGTTCACAGAATTGGTTGATTTTGGTTGCAGATTAGATGAACAAATGAAGGCTACAATAAGTGAAATGAAGGAAAATGCACAGGGAACCAATAGTGATGGGAGGAAAACTGGGACTCAAATCAATGGAGTGGACCAGAAGGAAGAAACAAACATCCAATCAGAAAAGAATGAAGAAACAAGAATTAAAAAAAATGAGAGGCTTAGGAACCTCCAGGACATCTTTAAACATCCCAACATCTGAATTATAGGGGTACCAGAAGGGGAAGAGGAAGAGCAACAAATGGAAAACTTATTTGAACACATAATAAAGGAGAACTTCTCCAATCTGGCAAAGGAAATAGACTTCCAGGAAGTCCAGGAAGCTCAGAGAGTTCCAAAGAAGTTGCATCCAAGGAGGAACACACCAAGGCACATCATAATTCCATTAGCCAAGATTAAAATGAATGAGAGGATTCGAGAAGCAGCAAGGGATAAGGGGACAGTCACCTACAAAGGAGTTCCCATCAGACTGTCAGCTGATTTCTCAAAAGAGACCTTCCAGGCAAGAAGGGGCTGGAAAGAGGTATCCTAAGTCGTGAAAGTCAAGGACCTACATCCAAGATTGCTCTATCCAGCAAAGCTTTCATTTAGAATGGAAGGGCAGATAAAGTGCTTCTCAGATAAGGTCAAGTTAAAAGAGTTCATCATCACCAAGCCCTTATTATATGAAATGTTAAAGGGACTTACATAAGAAAAAGAAGATCAAAAATATGACAGTAAAAAGACAGCCAACTCAGATATTAACAACCACACCTAAAACAAAAGTGAACTAAGCAAACAGCTAGAACAGGAGCAGAAACACAGAAAAGGAGATCACATGGAGGGTTAGCAACAGGGGAGTGGGAGGAGGAGAGAGGGGGAAAAGGTACAGAGAATAAGTAGCATAGATGGTGGGTAGAAAATAGAGAGGGGAGGGCAAGAATAGTGTGGGAAAGGTAGAAGCTAAAGAACTTATGACACATGGACATGAAAGGAGGGGAATGTGGGTGGGAGGGGTGTGCAGGGTGGAGAGGAATGATGGGGGAGAAATGGGACAACTGTAATAGCATAATCAATAAAATATATAAAAAAAATTTTTCCTAAAATGGCTAAAGAAAAAGGACAGTTTGGAGAAAAATCTGTTACACTAATGCAACTTACAATACAGAAAAGGGGAATTTAATAAGTCCAAAATTATTTACAGAAAATGTTTGTTATTTACATATAAAGAAAAACCATGGAGGAAATGTAGTTACAGTATAATGGGAATTATTCTTACAACCTCAGGATAGTGGTTATTTCTATGAACGGGGAAGATGGTTAAACCATAATTAATACATTTTATTTCTTAAAAAATACACAGAAAGAGCTCTGAAGCAAATATGGCAAAATGTTACCTGCTAAGTCTATGTAGTAGGCATATGAATGTCACTTTCACTTCTGTGCATTTGAACTATTTCATAATTTCAAAAAATATTGTAAAGAAAAAGGTCCACACAGCAATAGAAGAGTAAAATAAACATAATTACCTAAGACTTAACCACCGAATTCTCCCTTATCCAATCATTTTTAAAGTCACCAACATATGGTTTTCTACCATTTCCAGGACACAGAGACCAAGAGAGACTCCACCATGTATTTCCTCCCTGTTTGTCACCGTGATTCCAAGATCACAGAAGAGGCAGCATGAGTTACCTTGGTGATGGTGAGCACGATGTCAGTGGATGTCACCAGGGGGTGGGGGTTTCCCTTCAACTTGTAGCCAATCACCTGGGGAAGCACCAAGCTGATTGGCTGGCCCAGCATGACAGCTTCTGCTTCAATTCCACCCACACCTGCATGGAGTGGCAGTATAAAATAATGCTTTCATTATTTCTCACCACATCCCTCAGGCATAATTCAATGTCATTAACAGGTAATAAACCCAGTTACAATGTTGTACTAGTACAGACTTATGTTTCTAAAAAGAACAATTATCTTTTCTCTATTTCTCTCCATGGAATTTTTAGTAAGTGTTTCTCCAAATGTGGTCCCCAAACACCTGTATCAAAATCCCCTTGATCCCACACCAAGTGGAATGGGGTTCAGGAATCTCCATTTTTAACTAACACCACAGGTGATTTTCACTCATTCTTAATGTCCCCAACCCTTAGTTCAGTTCATTCTTCAAAACAAAGGCATGAGGGCATTTTCTGGACACTGGAAATACAACAGCAAACAAAACAGACAAAAATATCTCTTGATACTTGTGGTCATGCCATTTTATGCTGCTGGGATGTACTGGTACCAACATATATTAAAGTACATGCTATAGTACAGCAGATACGGAAGAACACTCACCCCATCCGAGAACACCCAAGCCATCAATCATGGTAGTGTGCGAGTCTGTGCCCACGAGGCTGTCTGGGTAATAGTATCCATCCTTATCAAATACCACTCTTGCCAAATACTCCAGATTCACCTGGTGGATGATTCCTGAGCCAGGGGGAATAATCCTCATGTTGCGAAAAGCCTGGGAACCCCACTAGGATTGAAAAATGGAAAGACTACTATGAATGCCTGGCACACTCCTATGTACCTCTCCCTCACACTGACAGACATAAAGAAACAACCATTGGAACCAAACTCAGTCATACCTTTAAAAATTCAAATCGTTCTCTATTTCTTTCAAATTCCAGGTCTTGATTCTTCTGTAAACTGTCTGCCCTGTCAAGAGAAGAAAAACTAAATGTATAAATTTTAAGGCTTCAAATGTTACTTGTTAAATTTATTAGTGATGAATAAACAAAATGACAACTTTATCTGCAGGCCTGCTGGGTGGCATTATACATCCATTCACATGGGAAAGGAGAGGTAATTGGCATAAGTAGAAAGAATAATTATTATTTGATTAAAGTGATTCCTACACTCCCTTTACACATTATGGGTAGAAAATATTAAGTGAACTTAATTTAAAACTAATTCTATCATAAAGTCTGACTCACAGGAACAGACTCAAGGCATTTATGATGATAACAGTTACTTAGATATTTAAATAACCCATTTCTCTACTCCTTTCTCATCCACAACCTGGTTATAACACCTCTCTGGGCTGAGCAGTGGCTGGGCTGGCACTTTTCATCTGTTTATGCTGAGAGACAGGGAGCAAGTGCAATCAGGAGGGATAGGCGTTTATAGAATCATAATCTCCTATTTCTTGAATGGAGGTTTATGAGGAGGATGGGACCACCAAAGAATGTCTGAAAAGCCTAGACTGCATGCTGAGGTTTACTCAGTCATTTAGTCCATTGGGAATGACACCAGCAATAGAGGACTTTAAGAAGCTTTTTCAAGATTTTTATAACCCAAACTACATTGTTTTGAGTCAAGGTAGAATAAGTCATAGTTGCAACTTTGCAGGGTCAGCACACAGAATGCACTCATAAGCGATGTATCCCAACTGGATGAACATAGGAAAGGAGAGTAAAATTAATAGCTAAGATCCAAATCTGACATCATTAATAGTTAACACTTACTGACATAACTAGGAACTGACCACTATTCTAAAGGCTTTACATTTATTTTCTCATTTAGTCTCCATAATGACCCTTTGAGTTAGGTGCAACTAATATCCGCAGTTTTCAAGAGAGGAAACAGACAGAGAGAGACAGGGTAAGAAACTTGCTCAAGACTCTACAGCAAATAAGTGGTTGAACTGGAACTGAAACCTTAGCTGTCTGACTCCTGGGTTGACGCTCTAATCCCTAAGCTCTTCTGCCTTCCTGTAGCTGCAGTTGCCCAAATGGCATCCATAACAGTGGTCATGGCAATAACAACCATCATAGTAACAGTAGCAGCTAAAGTATAAGATTATGTCACAGGCACCGAGTGCTTTACACACACAAACTCTTTCAATAACAACCCTTGACATAGGTACTACTACTACCCCAATGTGCAGAAGAGGAAGCTGAAGCACAGAAAGTTTAGGTAATTTGTCCAAGGCCAGATGCATGTAAATTACAGAGATGAACCCAGGTCTGATGGTCCTGGAGCCTCTACTTTAACCACTGTCCTCTATTTCTCATCCATCCTTTTCCCTCACTTATTAATGATCTATAGATCCACCTGGGGCCACATGGTATTCCAGGAAAACAATGGTGCAAAGCAGCGTGTGTACTTCTCACTGGGAGCTCAGGGCCTAGTAAGAAATACAGAACCCGACAAGGCAATGCCAGGAGAGTGACTACCAATACCATGATATGGGAAATACATCATGTTAAGAGCACTTAGCAAGGGACATAGGGCTCCCGGCCAAGATGGAAGCATAGGTAGATACATTTTGCCTCCTTCACAACCAAAAGAAGGACAACAGCAAATTTAAAAACACTGCCAGAATCAAACTGTATGGAAGTCTGACAACCAAGGAGTTAAAGAAGAAACATTCATCCAGACAGGTAGGAGGGGCAGAGACAGGCAGCTGGGGTGGAGAGCTAAGCAAGCAGCATTGTTCCCTCACTGACCCCTCCTCCACATACAGAGCCACAACTCAGCGAAGTGGGTTGCCCCACCTTGGCGAATACCTAAGGCTCTGCCCCTTAAAATGTAACAGGTGCACAGAGACAAAGAAATATGGCCCAAATGAAAGAATACAGGAAGAGAAGTAAGTGACAAGGAGATAGCCAACTTATCAGATGCACAGTTCAAAACACTAGTAAGCAGGATGCTCACAGGGTTGGTTGAGTATGGTCGCAAAATTGAGGAAAAAGTGAAGGCTATGAAAAGTGAAATAAAGGAAAATGACCAGGGAACCAACAGTGAAGGGAAGGAAACTGGGACTCAAATGATTGATTTGGAACAGAAGGAAGAAATAAACATTCAACCAGAACAGAATAAAGAAATAAGAGTTCAGAAAAAATGAGGAGAGGCTTAGGAACCTCTGGGACAAGTTCAAATATTCCAACATCTGAATCATAGGGGTGCCAGAAGGAGAAGAAGAAGAGCAAGAAATGGAAAACTCATTTGAAAAACTAATAAAGGAGAAATTCCCCAATCTGGCAAAGGAAATAGACTTCCAGGAAGTAAAGGAAGCTCAGAGATTCCCAAAGAAGTTGGACTCAAGGAGGCACACACCAAGGCACATCATTACCCAAGATTAAAGATAAGGAGAGAATCTTAAAAGCAGCAAGAGAAAAGGAGACAGTTACCTACAGTGCAGTTCCCATAAGACTATCAGCTGATTTCTCAAAAGAAACCTTGTAGGCAAGAAGAGGCTGGAAAGAAGTATTTGAAGTCATGAAAGGTAAGGAACTACGTCCAAGATTACTCCATCTGGCAAAGCTACCATTGAGAATGGAAAAGCTTCCCAGATAAGGTCAAGTTAAAGGAGTTCATCATCACCAAGGCCTTATTATATGAAATGTTAAAGGGACTTACCTAAGAAAAAGAAGATGATCAAAACTATGAACAGTAAAATAACAAACTCACAACTATCAACAACTGAACCTAAAACAAAAAGAAAAAACAAACTAAGGAAACAGAACAGGAACAGAATCAGAGAAATGGAGATCACATGGAGAGTTATCAGCAGGGAGGAGGAGAGGGGAGAATGGGGAAAAAGGCACAGGGAATAAGAAGCATAAATGGTGGTTATAAAATAGACAGTGAGAGGTTAAGAATAGTACAGGAAAGGGAAAAGCTAAGGAACTTATATGTGCAACACACAGATATGAACTAAGGAGGGGAATGCTGGTGGGAGGAGGGCTGCAGGGGTAAGGGGAATAAAGGGGAGAAAAAAATGGGACAACTGTAATAGCATAGTCAAGAAAATATACTTAAAAAATAAACAGAAAATAATTGTTGACTTTGGAGAATTACCAGAATTATTTAAATGGGGACTTAAGTTTATATGTTCAATACATATGCATTCAAATAGGAAAATTCAACTCTATGAATGTCTAACATTGTCAATATTTACACATAAATGTAAATTTAATAAATTGAAACTGGAAAAAGAAAAGAAAGAAAGAAGGGAGTGTCCTCCTAAAGGACATGACAGCAATGTAGAAGGGAGGGTAAGGGGTGTCAACCTGATAAAAATGGGCAGGCACTCTCTGGGAAGAAACAAACTGGCAACACTTATTATTTATTCTACAAAAAGACATTTAGTTACCACGCTGATTTTTCCCCTTCTTTTTCTCTTGATGTGAATATCCTCTAAAACTAGTGTTAGTTGTTTTAATGGTATCAATCCCTGAGAATGCCTTACCTCAAGGGGTCCATAAACTACAGCTTGTAGACCAAATGCAGCCCAATACCTGTATGTTTGGCCCTCAAGCAGAGGATAATTTTTTACATTCTTAAAGGCTGAAAAAAAAAATGTGAACAGAGACAGCATATGGCCAGCAAAGCCTGAAATATGGATCCTTTACAGGAAATTTTGATTCCTGATGTAAAGAATGAAAATCTGTGAAGGTGTGTATGAGTTAGAGAAAACCAAAAGGAACAAATAGAGAAAGGAGAGATCCTAGTACAGCAGAACAAGGCAGGACACCGCTGCTGACCCTCTGGACCCTCTGGACCAGGTAGTCATCTCCTTCCTTCTTACTGGTACACTGAGGGCTCCATCCTTCCAATTCCCACTTGTCTCTTCAAGTCCAGATCCACGTTCCCAATGTATCCTGGGTATCTGCATCAGGAATATCTCAGGCACCACAAACTCAACAGGCAAACCCTTCTTTCCTAAATCTTGTTCTCCTCCCTGTCCATCTCTGCCTAATGACCTCCTGTCCCACCATGTAACAGCTATAGCTACGAAAGCCTTTATTCCAGAAATAGCCTCCTCACTTGATTATGTCAGTCTGCTCAATTATCTCTTGTAATGTCACCAAAATCAGTTTCCTAAAATACAGATCATGACCCATCTTTCATCTGCCAATGGCTCTCCATTTTCTAAATAATGTACAAATCTCTTGCTTTAAAAAAGTCTTCAATCTGTCCTCAACCTTCCGTTGTTAAGTCCTCTCCTATAAGCCAGTGCCAACTGTCAGCTTCAGACACACCATAGCCTTCATACTCTCCCAAAACCCCTCTCCTCAAGCCTTTGCACACTCTCGTCTTTCAGTGTGGAATGCCTTTTCTGGCTCTTCTCCCTGGGATAAACACCCTACAGGACCGAAATCAAATGACAACCACTGGAAGGACCTCTGACAGGATAATTTGCATCTTCTCTGTGCTTACTGTATTCACTAACTGCGTTGAAGTTGTGTGTTTGCTAATCTCTCTCTTCTAAGCTAACCTGTTTCTTGAACAAATAGTGGAACACAGGTCTTAAATGGAGTGAATTTTTTTATTTAAAAAAAAAAAAAGCACCTTGGAACATTATTCCAAACCATATGCAGCACCTGCCTCTGGGGCCCACATCACTTCTGCTGTGCTCAGAGCCCCCGTGAACTCCCAGTTATTCATTATCTTTTGTCCTCTTGCCTGTTGCACCAGAGGTTCTCATAGCAGAAGCACGGATGGAACGGAACATTTGCCCCAGAGAATGCTGGAGATGTCAGTTTGATGTAAATAACACATTTACAGGACAGAGAGAAGTAAAAAATGCTTAGAAGTCATAAAATGCCAAAAAAAGAGAGGCTATTTTATGATCTATTAATTCCAGGTAAATAATCTATTTACTCATGAAAATAAACATCAGTTTGTTAACCTTGACTCAATTAACCGAGTTTTAGTGACATGAATAAACAGACCTAGAATTCAGATTTTTGTAACACTCAGAACATTCCCAAATTCACTCAATCTACTGAGCTTTCAATCAGGTCTCCCCATATGGTGGCTTCACAGACCAAAGAGGATACTCCTCCTTAGTTACATAATTTGAATTTGGATTTGGATGTATTTCAAAGTTTCCGAGTATGATATTTAATGGTACTCTAGAAATCCACAAACAGTATTTATAGAGGAGATGGTTTTCATACTCATGAAATCTGGTTAGAAATTGTTACAATATTCTTATTGGGATTTAAGAAATGGTTATTTCTGAGATAACTTTGTAAAACATTATAATAATGTGTTGGTTTGATCCTCAATTCCTAAAGATGGCTTGAGGCAAATTAACATTATTCAAACCAAGCAAATTGCTTAGAAATATTTAATTGAGAAAATCTACCACCCTACCCCCTTTTACCCAATTTTTCTGTTTCATTTCTGGAAACAGCTGGAAATAAGCACACAGTTCCACAAAGGTTGAGACATACCACATTTAATTCCTTACAAACATGAGGAAAGAGACTGGGAGGACAAATTGCAAAACCAAACTCAAGAAATAAAACAAAACAACACCAATGAAAACATTTCTAAAAATGTTCTCTTTCAATACAAAAAAAGTGTTTGCTAGATTTGGACATCAATTTGGAATCCAAATTCATCCCTGGACTTTGCTGTTTTCAAAATAATGTTTTCTGTACTACAGTGTAAATGAAAAAATAACCAGAGTTGATAAATGTTAAGGTTTAAAGAGTAAAAAAAATTATACTGACCTTGACGATAACCAAAAATCATTTTTAACTGCTTAAGTTAGGAGCTTCACAAAGCTCTGTGAATTGTAAGTCCAAAGGCTTTAGACATTACGACAATTACAATTCTGTCTCACCAGCAGTTTCACCTCCCAGGCCAGCAAAGTGAGGTAAATCCATCCACAGCAATGAGAGTTTCCAAAAAAGACCAAGTTGGCTATGATTTTGTGAGTCTACTTTTTATGACTTTTGAAGTGAGACTTTAGGAAACATTATTAATCTCAAATAGGATAGCATTTTGTGTATGTATATATAATATGTAAATATATAAAATATATAAATATGTATATTTAATCCTCACCTCAGGATAGAGAGGAAGGGAGGGGAGAAGGACAGAGAGAAACATTGAGGTGAGAAACATTGATCAGTTGCCTCCTACATGTGCCCTGATCGCGGATGGAACCTGCAACCTTTTTGGTGTACCAGATGATCCTCCAATCAACTGAGCCACCCCACCAGGGCTGTGTAAATATTTTTAGCTCTTCCTTTGAAATCAAAACATTAAATTAAGCTCATGTGATTTAAGGAAAAAAAGAAGAAGACATGTTGCCTAAAGACAGATTTAGAGTCTGAAGGAAAGAACAGAGCTGGCAAGCATCCACTCTGTCTGTTCCAACTGTCAGTTAAAGACAGCAGGTTTTTCTTTACCTTGATTTTATCTGAATATGCCAATTCATATTGGCAACATGAATTTGAGAATGGCCAGTTTCTACATTTCTCTTGAGGCTGTATGGTACCTACTTAAATCCCCAAGGAAGCAAATAATGGTTTTCTTTTTCCATTTGAATGGATTTTTCATATTCTTAAATGACACTTTATTATGAAATGATAGATTCTTATTGTAAAAATAAAGAACAATTGCATTTTCAAAAATAATTGCATTATACCACCTCACTTTCTAATCTCATAATCTCTGCATAACTTTTCATCTGCAATCACTCTGCATATGCACATACACGTGGCTCATTCAGCTACCTGGCATAACCATGTTCCAATTGTTATGCAGCACATTATCAATATAACTGCAAAAGTTACCTAATAATTCACTATAAGAATGTACTGTAATTCAATAAACCATTCTCCTTTATTGTACATTCAGAATGCTCCAAATTTTCATTATTATATGTACTTTAATGAATGCTATTAAGTCATTAAGCTTTTTTTCTGTATCTATAAGGGTAAACTTGGAAGCAGAAATTCCAGGACAAAGGTTATCACCATTTCTAAGGCTCTTGACACATATTGCTTTCATTATTTCTAAATTACAGTGCTATTAGCAGTGCATAAAAGTGTTCTTTCATCACACCTTTATAATTAATAATGTTTATTTTCTAGTCTTAACTATATTGATGAGAAAATAGCATCTAAAAATAAAGTGTACTTTTTTATGACTTATAAGATTGAAAAGTCTTTATACACTGCTTACCAGTTGTATTTTATTTTATTGTAAAATGTCAAATTTCCTTTGCCAATGTATCCATTGGGTTTTACTGTTTTTAAAATGGATTATATAAACTCTTTTTTTGGAGGGGGTTGTAGAGATATTTTAAAAACTTTATTAAGTTTATTGGGGTGACATTGATTAATAAAGTTACATAGGTTTCAAGTGTCTAATTCTATAATACATTAGTTTGAGCCTATACTTTTACTTGCATTGAGATGTGTCTCCTGAAGGCAGAACACGGTTGGATTTTTTTCTTTTTTTAAAAAATATATTTGATTGATTATGCTATTACAGTTGTCCCATTTTTCCTCATCATTCCCCTCCACCCTACACACCCCCTCTCACCCACATTCCCCCCTTTAGTTCATGTCCATGTGTCATAAGTTCTTTGGCTTCTACATTTCCCACACTATTCTTGCCCTCCTCTGTCTACTTTCTACCTACCTTCTATTCTATTTATTCTTTGTACCTTTTCCCCCTCTCTCCTCCTCCCACTCCCCTGTTGCTAACCCTCCATGTGATCTCCATCTCTGTGTTTCTGTTCCTGTTCTAGCTCTTTGCTTAGTTCCCTTTTGTTTTAGGTGTGGTTGTTAATAACTGAGCTTGCTATCTTTTTACTGTTCATATTTTTTTACCTTCTTTTTCTCAGATAAGTCCCTTTAACATTTCATATAATAAGGGCTTGGTGATGATGAACTCCTTGAACTTGACCTTATCTGAGAAGCACTTTATCTTCCCTTCCATTCTAAATAAAAGCTTTGCTGGATAGAGCAATCTTGGATGTAGGTCCTTGACTTTCATGACTTGGAATACCTCATTCCAGCCCCTTCTTGCCTGGAAGGTCTGTTTGGAGAAATCACCTGACAGTCTGATGGGAACTCCTTTGTAGGTGACTGTCTCCTTATCCCTTGCTGCTTCTAGAATTCTCTCATTCATTTTAATCTTGGCTAATGTAAGTATGATGTGCCTTGGTGTGTTCCTCCTTGGGTGCAACTTCTTTGGAACTCTCTGAGCTTCCTGGACTTCCTGGAAGTCTATCTCCTTTGCCAGATTGGGGAAGTTCTTTATTATTTGTTCAAATAAGTTTTCCACTTGTCGCTCTTCCTCTTCCCCTTCTGGTACCCTTATAATTCAGATGTTGGGATGTTTAAAGATGTCCTGGAGGTTCCTAAGCCTCTCCTCATTTTTTTGAATTCTTGTTTCTTCCTTGTTTTTCTATTTGGTTGTTTGTTTCTTCCTTCTGGTCCACTCCATTGATTTGAGTCCCAGTTTTCCTCCCGTCTCTGTTGGTTCCCTGTGCATTTTCCT
>PVKU01004789.1:66720-138172 GCA_004027475.1 Anoura caudifer
CCTTAGGTGTTCCCCAGGGTGGGGCAGCCTAGTCGCTGGGTAGTGATGCTGTATGTGGGGGCAGGATCCGAGAGGGAACAATGGTGCTTGCTCTGATCTGTCGGATTCCAGTCCCTTCTGGTGCTTCCCCTTTGCCTGGATTAGCTGCACATGAATGTGGGACCACCTGGTCAGCCAGTTGCCTTGTGCAGCCTCACTGGGTCTGCACAGTTGCCACCCTGTGCTCAGGGTCCGCTAGCTGCTGCCTGTGCACCTGGGGTCTACCAGTCGCTACTGCCTGCATGCCCGGTCCCGCACCTCTGCTTTTTCCTGCCGCGACTCCGCCCTCTTACTGGACTGGATGAATGGTTGTTGGACTTCCATACAGTTCAATTTTCTATGAGTTCTGTTGTTTTCTTGTTTCTAAATCTTTGTTATTCCTAATTTTGGTTGTGAGAGGGGGCACAGTGTGTCTGCCTATGCCTCCATCTTGGCTTGAAGTCACTTTTGTGTCAGATTTTTTTTAATCCAATCTGCTACTCTGCCTTTTTATTGGTAGTTCAGTCCATTTACATATAAGGTGATTAACAATGTGTGATAATTTCCTATAGCCATTTTATCTTTTGGTAACTCTGTGTCTCCATTTTTTTCCTCTTATGTTTCTATTATTTTAGTTTGGTGGGTTTTTTTTTCCCGTTCTTTCTTTTTTTATGTTATGTGTCTCAGTTCTAGTTGCGTGTGTGTGTGTGTATGTGTGTGTGTGTGTGTGTGTGTGTGTGTGATTACCATTTGGCCTATGTAAAAGACAGTTTTTTAATACACTGTAATCATTTTCTTAAGATTGCATCTTATCTCCATTGCCCTAAGCAAATTCAGATCTTTATCTACACTCTCTTTTATGTTTTTGTTGTTACAAATTGTCCCTTTTTATGCTGTGAGTTCATTTCCAAATTGCAGTAGCTATATCTTCTTTTTTAAAAATGTTTTTACTTCTTTTAATGTTTATGTCATAGTTAAGAGTATAATACCCTATCTTAAATAAGAATTACAATTTATGTTTCTGCCTACCCATGAATCACCTTAAACATGTCTTTTCAGATAACCTGCTGCAGTATTTCCTGTAATGCAGGGCTTGTGGTAATTTCCCTCGGCTTCTGTGTGCCTGGAAAAGTCTTTATTTCTCCTTCATATCTAAAAGGTAACTTTGTTGGATATATTATTCTTGCCTGGTAATTTCTCTCTTTCAATAGTTTGAATATTTGATTCCACTCTCTCCTAGCTGGTAGGGTTTCTGCTCAAATCTCCAATAATTTAGTGGGATTTCCCTCATAGGTTACTGTCTTTTCCCTGGCTGTCATGAAAGTTCTTTGTCATTAATTTTTGACAGTTTTAATATAACATGCTTTAGAGAAGGCCTTTTTTGGATTGAGATAATTAAGTATTCTGTTAGTTTCCTGGATTTGAGGATCCAGATCTTTCCTTAAGTTTGGGAAGGTCTCACTATATTTGAATAGTGAGAACTACTCCCTCTCTTCTCCTGCTATACTCACTATTCTTGTATTTTTTTCTGATGGAGTTGATCTACAAGAGAGATCTTCTGATGGAGAACTATCTACAAGATAGTTCTTTCTTTCTTTTTTTTTTTTTTACTCTCCAATCTCTCTCTTTTTCCATCTATGTCATTTCTAGATTTCTACCTTCAGCGTCACAGTTTTTGCCTCCTTTTTTCTAAGGTCAATTCTTTTTTCTAAGGTCACTTGTTCATTCTTCTTCTTTTATTGAGTTTTTCAGCTCCAGAATTTCTATTTGGTTCTTTTTAAAAGTGTCAGTCTCTTTGGTAAAGTACTCCTTTTGTTCATTGATTTTATTTCTGAGCTCATTAAACTGCCTAACTTTTCTTGTATCTCACTGAGTTTTTTAACCGAAATCCTGAATTCTCTGTTATTTAATTCACATATTTCCATGTCTTTATTTTTTAAAGATTCTTAAAATTTATTTTTAGACAGAAGGGAAGGGAGGGAGAAAGAGAGGGAGAGAAACGTCACTGTGTGGTTGCCTCTCATGTGCCCCTTACTGGGGACCTGGCCTGCAACCCCAGCATATGCCCTGACTGGAATTGAACCAGAGACCCTTTGGTTCAGAGGCTGGTGCTCAATTAACTGAGTCACACCAGCCAGGGCCCATATCTCTATTTTCTGAAGATTTTTCATTTTCTTTCTGAGCTGCCTTGATGCCTTGGTTGTTCATAGCATTTGATGGATTATTTCTCTGCCTTGGCATTTATGGGAATGAAATCTGCTTTTTAAAAGAGTGTTCAGCATTTCTCTATTTAGCAGGTTGGTAGGAAGAGGTCTTTCTTGTGATTTCCAGCAGGTGGCACTGATGCACGTTTTCATTTTCCACTCAGCTTGACCACTCAGGCAGGGGTGTTGATTCTAGTTCTCTACTCCCCAGGACTGCAGAGTGTGCAGGCTGCAACCTGACTCCTCTCCTGCTCATGGGAGCCCCAGGTCGGGTCTGGGGCACCTAGCTTTGTTCTTCCCCTTCCCTCCTTCTCCCTTCACTCTGACTCACCCACCTTCATATGCTTCAGTGTGTGGATCTCCCAGATGCGTTTGTGTGTTAATAAGCAGGGAATCCTTTGTGGAATCATAACTGTTTAACTTCTAACTTCAAGGGGAGAGACCAGGAGGACCTTTCACACCACCACTCCTGAGATCACCTTGAACACATTCTATATATTAAGAATATTAGGCCTTTGTCATATTTGTTGCAAATATTTTTCAAGTTATTTCCTGTTAACTTTAAAGTCATTAAATCTATAGATTTTGTTTCCTCTTGTTTTATCCATTGCTTCAAAATTTAGAAAGGTCTTTCTCATTAAGACATTTGACACATATATTCTTGAATTTTCTTCTAAATTTATTAATGACTTAATTTTTAATACTAATGATTTAATCCATATGAACTACTCCCTGTACCAAATAATTAATTTTCCCAGCATTATATGCAGAGTAATTATTTTTTCCCTTACTGATAATTGATAAGAACTTTATCTAGTTATACTTCTAGGTGAAGATACCAGCTTTTTAGCAGGACCTGGCTGCCTTCTCTTGTGTAATCTTATAATTTCATCCCTAAAATATAGAATATACTCCGCTTCACCTCTGACTTGGGACTTGATTGTATGACTTGCTTTGATTAACGTCCTTGTGACAAGAAGTCACCTGTGCTAGTCCTGATCTGGGCCTCAATATATTGTGGCTTCCCACTTGCCTTTTAAGCCTCAGTGAACAGTTGCTTTCTCTTTCCGCCTGGGCCCAAAGGAAACATACATGGAATGGTGCTGTCCCAGCCTCCGTACGAATGCGCAGTGTCAGCAGTCCACCCAGCCGGGGCTAGAGGAGGCAGAGCCGCCCCCTGCACTCAGCTCAGATCTCTTAGCCTCCCAACCAACTTGTAGGAGTGTGAGCAACAAATTCTTGTTGTTGACTGACACTGAGATTTTAGGGTTATTGGAAGAATTTTGGGGAAGAGTGAACTGACTATCCCAAACAATAGAAGAAAGAACAAAGGAAAAGAAAGGCATAGGTATTATAGAAACCTACTTGGAGAGATAGAGATTGCTGGATATGAAGTAGTTACTTGGGATCAAAAAAAGAACAAGGATCCAGTGGTTAAAAAGACAAATAAATAAGTAACCAAAAAAAAAAACAAACCCCTCTTTTAAGGTTAAACACATATTCGCACTGACAAACTCTCATGGCAGAAATTCATGTGAGTGTCTTTCACCTAGATTTTAAGATGGATTTAGACAGAGGCTGCTCACCACCCTAAGAAGTAAATAGAAAAAGAACAAGGGAAAAGAAAAATAGTATTTAAAAAAATGTACCACCCTTCATTGAAAATCTATATTAAGTTTGAGTTTTCCTAAATATGTGTTCTAAATATTTTCTTCACTTATTTAACTACCTACACAAACAAAATAGACTTATATCCCAAGATTTTGCACAAAGAAGAAACTCAGGTATTAATGTTAATCTCTCACCTTCTGTTGAAATCAACTTGGATGGAATGATCAATTACAAGATCAGCAGGACAGACAGGGTTTATTTTTTCTGGATCTCCTCCTAACTTTTTCACAGCATCACGCATTGCAGCAAAGTCAACCACAGCTGGCACACCCCTAAGAAAGGAAGGAATTAAGCAGAAAATAAATCTGTTGAACACGTATAATTGAGTTTTTCAGCTTTTGTCTTCATTGATAAAATTGGCAATGAAACTCTCTTATCAGTGGAGCTAATAATGAATAACTTAGAAAAGTCAAAGTTTCCGAACACATTTCTTTGAGCTGAAATCACAGCAGCAGTAGGTACCATGACTGAGTGGTATCTCTACATGTAATTTTATCACTGCGTTAAAGTTAACAACCAATATGGTTTAAACAGAGAAATTATCGGAAAGCACTTAAAAACTCTGGAACTTTTACTGCTGTGACTGTTTCCCATTCACATGGTGGGATGGCAAAGACCTGGGGAAGACATATGAACACATACGCAACTTCAGACCATACTTAAAAGAATGGACATAATTTTAAAAAGTATAATCAAATTTAAATCAAAAAGTGCATCAAATTTATAAGTTACTCCTTCCTTTTTATTATATTAGAGTATACAATTTGAGTGCTCTTCCTCTGGAAAAATAAGATTTGGTGTCTAGAAGGAATAAATTAACATTGTTTAAAAATGCAGAGGTAGTACAATCTCAAAAAAGAGGCCAGATGGGGAGCAAAGATTCCTGAGAGTAGCAGGATATGGACAAGGCTTAACAGAACTGCAGAACTACGAATCACCCCTCAGGGGGCTGCACGTCAATGCTCCAAGTACAGCTGTTTGAAACCCACCTCCCCGTGAAGGAATGTGGGAGAGAAAAGATTCCAAGGTAATTCCACTCCTATTTCTTTCACCTTTCACTAGTATATTTAGGAGTACAATCTTCAAGACCAAGACCATGACCTTTGCCCCTGGAAAAGGTGGACTGATTACGTAGCCCAATTTGCCTGAAGCTATCTCTGGCTGTCTAAGATTAATAGCCCCCTTTTGTTTTCAAATTGTCTGGATATCGGGTGATAAATTACATAGTCACTGAGGTTTGTTAGTTTTCTTTAAGCTTTCTTTAATGTCTGACAAGGGAGGCCGAGAAGAGAGCCAAGTGGCATCGGGCTCACGTGAAGTCCTGCAGGATGACGCGGGCAGGCTTAAATGGCACTTCTATGTTCTCATGCTGCGTGACTTTCCAGTTCAGGATATTTTCAACATCATTTTTCTTCACCAAAAATTCATCACAGTTCCGAATGGCTGCCTCCAGGAGAACTCTGATAGAAAACGGCAAGCGTCCTAGGATAACAGAGAAAGCATAGCAAAACCAAACCAAAAAACCACGAGGTACCTTGTTATAAAAGTTCCTTTAAGCTCATCTCTATACAAACTTGATACAAGAAATAGACTATTCTTCCAACAGAGAAAATGGGTAAATAAAAACTGACCTTAAAACTGACCTTAAAATATGAAGACATTGAATGGGTTTAGGATACATTCAGTACTAGAAAGTAGCTGCCGTATAGGCAAAAATAAAATATTGCAGTTAATCCTTTCATAATAAATGCTTACCCTGCTTTGGATTCCAATAACGGGGTTTCCCTTAAGCCACCATGAAAGAAATCAGTGTAGATATTTACTGTATTATATTTTAGCAAGTAACATATACACAGAGTAGTATTTTCCATGAAAACTTGTGTCTAAGAAATGAGAAGATAACTCCTTTACAATCATTGTCATCAAGACCAAAGTACAATCACATAGCTTCCAAAGAAAACAAAACCCCAGACAGCAGATAGTGTGGCCACTGGTAACTGGGATTTCTAGGATAAAAACATGGTAATTCACAAGAAAATACTACTCTGTTTATTTAGAAAGGAAATGTTCCATCCTGATTATGAAAAATTTTCACCACTATTATCTGATAAAGAGGAAAGGTAGAAAAGCACAGGATTTGGATTAAAAAAAAAGATGTGTTTTGTCCTCTTCTGCTCCCACATAGTTGTTATTTGATCATTTGACCCTCTTGGGGGATTCGGCTTCCTCAAGACTTCTTACACTTTACAGACATGATCTCTAGAGTTGTTATTCAGATTAAATGATATAATACATATGCACAAAAGCTCTATATACTATAAAATGCTACATAAATGCTACATGTACATAATCATTATTACCTGCTTAAAAATGAGCAATGTAAGGGGTATGTGTGTGTTTGTGAAGCTTAATCCAAGATCGTTCAGCCATTCCCATTCTCTGCTACTCCCTCTTTCAACCTTCCTAAAAGGTTAATTAATTACACAGCATAATCATTATGCAAATGAGATACTAACTGCTGTCAAAGCAATTATATGATAGGGCATGTACCTACCATATCTTGAATCATCCAATTTATTCAAATTAAAGAATTTCTTCTCAGGCTGTGCAGGATCCAAAGGCTCAACGAGCTGTGCAAATGGGTTGCTCATGGTTCCTGGTGGTGTACCCCTGAAAAAGTGCGAACATGTTTAATTTCTACTCTTAAAGTGGGACCATCATTTATCTTGATGAGTGTTTTCCTTGAATAAAAGTTATGGTACACATTCACTTTAAGAAATCACTCATCTTTTCAGGGGGGGAATGTGGGGCATAACTGGTATAAGAATGATATTCATAGCAAATAAAATGGGTTTTTGTGAAGGTACTGTGAAAGCCGGTATTGACCTCTCAAGACAGCATAAAATCCCAAACCTCTTTTGTCTCTCTTCTTTCTGCAATTTTCCTGCATTTTTCTACTGATGAGAAATAGGAAGAAGGGAAATGGAGGATGTGTCTCATTTTAAATCTTGGATATTTGAACAGACCTTTGTTTGAGCTGGACTCATGTCTTGCTTGACAGGAGGTAAGCAGGTGGAATTATGCAATTGTACAAAACTTGAACTTTGGAAGTGGGGATTTAAAAGCAGCTGCTTTCTGCTGCAAATCTCTGCAGACTTTTAAATAAATGTATTGATCAGGAGTCTTCCTGAGAGGCACTTTTGCATCTGATAGCAACAGAGTGTTCAGGTTAGGGGATCTTTAAGGTGACACTGTGGTAGCATTAAGGCCCGAAGTCCCCAGGTATGTTTACAGGGAACTCTAACCCCAGCTCTGGGCGGAGTTTCTCATACACGTATCTTTTTATAAATTATAAGTGGTGAACAAGGGAGGCCACTGTTTCTGATCTCTACACAGATAAACAACAATTTCAAATAATATACAACTTAGAGTAGAATGCACTGGGGTGGGCATCACAAGACTTGCTTTCCAGTCCTACCCCTGGGGCAAAAATCCTTTAATCAGTCCATTCTCTAACAGTCTAAATTTTAAGATAAGAATAGTAACATTTTCCTACTTAATCCAAGGTTTTCATGAGTAAATATTTAAATATCTAACATAATTTTAGGATGACTGATATAGAATGATAAACATATTACTGTAAAATGACAAACAAACAAACAAACAAAAAACCATGTATAGGAAACAACTACTTGTGGAGATAAAAAGTGGCAAACAGGCCTTGTCTTCATTAAGACATATCTGGACTGGGAAGAAGACTCAGTTTTCATTGTATTATCCTTTTGTAATGTTCATGTTTTTTAACTACACATATAACTTTTTGAAAACATTAAAAGTTTAAAAGAAATAGATATTTGTACATTATATATTGTGTCTAAAGTCTAGTATTAGTTAGTTCTGAGGAGAGGCAGCTGATTGGGAAGCAGCCCCTGCCTTCCTGGGGTTACCAGGGTGGGAGGGCAGGCCAGACACCTGGACAAGAGAACCAGAGGGAAGAGCTGGGTGGGTGAGCTGCGCACCATGTGCCACTGGGAATTGCTTCTGTCTCCTAGTTCCATGTGGGTTTTGTAGGAGCTGCCATCTGTGGGGGACAGGAAAGGTATCTGACTCAAGTTGGGCCAATCAACTCCTTTTTTAGGAATTCTGGAACTGGAACTAAAGGAAGGCTTGCAAGAGACACTGAAACGTACTGGAACTGTGCTTAAAAAAGTATGTGCCCTGGAACTTCCAGCCAAGATGGAGGCATAGGTGGACACACTGTGCCTCCTCGCACAACCAAAAAGGACAACAAAGATTTAGAAACAAGAAAACAACTAGAACTAATAGAAAATTGAACTGTACGGAAGTCGAACAACCATTCATCCAGACTGGTAAGAGGGGCGGAGTCATGGCAGGAAAAAGTGGAGGCTGGTGGACCTGGGTGCACAGGCAGCAGCGGCTGGCAGATTCCAGGTGTGCAGGTGGTGGCTAGCAGACCCCAGGCACACAGGCGGTGGCTAGTGGACCCTGGGCACAGGGTGGCAACAGTGCAGACCCAGTGAATGTGGCTGACCAGGTGGTCCCACATTCTCGCGCAGATAATCCAGGTGAAGGGGAAGCACTGGAAGGGACTGGAATCTGAGAGAGAGTGGAGCAAGCACCATTGTTCCCTCTCGGACCCAGCCCCCACATACAGCATCACTATGCAGTGACAGGGCTCCCTTGCCCTGAGGAACACCTAAGACTCTGCCCCCTACTACGTAACAGCAGCGACCAGACCACAAAAAAATAAACCAAAAATGGCTCAAACAGGAGAACAAATCAAAGCTCCAGAGCCAATTCATCTAAGTGACCAAGAGATAGCCAACCTACCACATGCACAGTTCAAAGCCCTGGTGATCACGATGTTCACAGAATTGGTTGATTTTGCTCACAAATTAGATGAACAAATGAAGGCTACAATAAGTGGAATGAAGGAAAACACACAGGGAACCAATAGAGATGGGAGGAAAACTGGGACTCAAATCAATGGAGTGGACCAGAAGGAAGAAACAAACAAACAAACAGAAAACAAGGAAGAAACAAGAATTCAAAAAAATGAGGAGAGGCTTAGGAACCTCCAGGACATCTTTAAACATCCCAACATCCGAATTATAGGGGTACCAGGAGGGGAAGAGGAAGAGCAACAAGTGGAAAACTTATTTGAACAAATAATAAAGGAGAACTTCCCCAATCTGGCAAAGGAAATAGACTTTCAGGAAGTCCAGGAAGCTCAGAGAGTTCCAAAGAAGTTGCACCCAAGGAGGAACACACCAAGGCACATCAGAATTCCATTAGCCAAGATTAAAATGAAGGAGAGAATTCTAGAAGCAGCAAGGGATAAGGGGACAGTCACCTACAAAGGAGTTCCCATCAGACTACCAGCTGATTTCTCAAAAGAGACCTTCCAGGCAAGAAGGGGCTGGAAAGAGGTATCCTAAGTCATGAAAGTCAAGGACCTATATCCAAGATTGCTCTATCCAGCAAAGCTTTCATTTAGAATGGAAGGGCAGATAAAGCACTTCTCAGATAAGGTCAAGTTAAAGGAGTTCATCATCACCAAGCCTTTATTATATGAAATGTTAAAGGGACTTATCTAAGAAAAAGAAGATAAAAATAGGACAGTAAAAAGATAGCAAACTCACAGATATTAACAACCACACCTAAAACAAAAGCGAACTAAGCAAACAGCTAGAACAGGAACAGAAACACAGAGATGGAGATCACATGGAGGGTTAGCAACACGGGAGTGGGAGGAGGAGAGAGGGAGAAAAGGTACAGAGAATAAGTAGCATAGACAGTAGGTAGTAAATAGACAGGGGTAGGGCAAGAATAGTGTGGGAAATGTAGAAGCTAAAGAACTTATGACACATGGACATGAACTAAAGGGGTGGAATGTGGGTGGGAGGGGGGTATACAGGGTGGAGGGAAATGATGGGGAGAAATGGGACAACTGTAATAGCATAATCAATAAAATATATTAAAAGAATAAAAATAAATTAAAAAGTATGTGCCCTGGAACCTGCATCAGAATTACACAGGGGTCTTTCTTGTTAAAAATACATATTTCTAAGTGTCCCCCATGAAGTACCAAATCAGAATTGATTGGGGGTGGCAGGAGTCAGTCTTTAATCTTCCAAGTGATTTGAAAACATTTTCAGTTTGAGAATCATTGCCGGACACTGTGGAGCGCTAGGTGAGGAACTGAAATTTCATTCAGGAGGCAGCGATGTCCCATGAATGGTGTATGAATAACATGGGCCATGTGTGAAAGAGAGTGGGGGTCATAACCAAAATGCCTCCATGGATTAGGCAGGGTACCTACACAGTTATGAGCAGACAGCAGAGGGCCCAGGCAGCTGGGATGGTATGTGCCAGTTTAATGGGGCAGCAGCTCCAGCCAAGCTCTGCATGTAGAAAGGCTGGCTCAGTGTTAACAAATCCATGTTTTCAAGCAAGGTTGGTCATCTGGATTTTTATATGCACTCTCTTGATTTATAAATGTTGGTTAAGTAAAGATCTGTAAACTACTGTGTGGGTATGCAACATGATATTCAAAGCAAACACGATTGTAGGTTCTATTGGACTGGATCTGACTGGTGGTCCACCATCTGTGACCTGTGTCCCATCCTAACCTGGGAGATGTATTGGCCCGGAGGAATGGTAGGGAAACCAGACAGAGAAAACTCAGGTAGGAATCTACCGAAAGGGTGGAGATGAGACAGAACCTGGGTGGGCAACTGAGTGGCATCTGTTGAAATGGAAAAGAAGTAATGGATGGATTAAAAGCTGAAGAGGCAAAATTTAGAGAAAAGGCTGTTGAGTGAATAGGGAATCACAGGGGGGAGAAGAAATACCACTGAACTCCAGGTGTGAAGAAAAGACTTTAGTGTTTCAGGACAGAATGTGTTTATGATGAAGTGGCCCACAAATGCCAGAGATCTGTTATTCATCACCACTGAATGAGGAGCCAATCAGGAGGAAAAAATCCCATAGAAATACACTCTTTAGTAAGAAACAGGCTGGCTTGTCTACAGAAGGAGATGGTTACAAATCTGTGGGCTCACACAACGAGACTTAATCATCCCACTGATTGGAATTCTAAAGATGTCAATTTAAAAAGGCAGCAACACTACTATCCATTTGATTTGTCACTGATACTACTGCCCCAGACATAACTTTTCCACCCCAAATAGCAGCAACTGAAATTGTAGAACTGTTGTTTTGTCTGCCTGGAAAATGGATCAATAAAAGAGTGTCTTCAGAGGCTGTGGTTCAAGCCAGGGAACTAGAGTCCCTAGAGCCAGGGAACATGGGGGGAAACCTTCACAGAATAAAGCAGGGAGGATCACTCACATCTTAAAAAGCCTTAAGGAACTTTTGGAGAAGATGGAGGCACAGGTAGATATGCTTTCCTTTCTTGTACAACCAAAAGAAGGAAAACAACCAATTTAAAAACCCAAAACATCCAGAACTTCCAGAAAATCAAACTGTAAGGAACTCTGACAACTAAGGAGTTAAAGAAGAAACATTCATACAGACTGGTAGGAGGGGCAGAGACAGGAAGCCAGGGAAGGGAGGATGCGCAGCAAGTTGACAGACCAGGCCGGGTGAGGTGGTGGTGGGTGGGCCAGGTGATCACACATTTGTGTATGGATAAGCCAGGAGGAACATCTTAGAGCTAGACAGAAAACACAGCCCAGGGTTCCAGTGCAGGAAACTAAAGCCTCAAAACCTCTGGCTGTAAAAATCTGTAGGGGTTGTGGCAGAGGGAGGAACTCCCAGCCTCACAGAAGAGTTCACTGGAAAGACCCACAGGGTCCTAGAACACAGACAAACCCACCCACCCTGAATCAGCACCAGGAGGGCCCAATTTGCTTGTGGGTAGTGGGGAAGTGACTGAAAGCAGGGCCAGAACCAAGCGAGCAGCATTTTTCCCCTCCCCCACATTGCGCTGCCCTGGCAAATACCTAAGGCTACACCCCTTACAATGTAACAGGCACAATGAGACAAAGAAATATGGCCCAAATGAAAGAATACAGCAATACTCCAGAAAGAAAACTAAGCAACAAGGATATAGACAACTTATCAGATGCAGAGTTCAAAACACTGGTAATCATGACACTCACAGAATGATTGAGTATGGACACAGAATAGAGGAAGAAGTGAAGACTAAGCAAAGTGAAATAAAGAAAAATACAGAGGGAACCAACAGTGAAAGAAGGAAATCAGGACTCAAATCAACAATTTGGAACAGATGGAAGAAATAAACATTCAACCAGAACAGAATGAAGAAACAAGAATTTGAAAAATGAGGAGAGGCTTAGGAATCTCTGGGATAAGTTCAAACATTTCAACATCTGAATCATAGCAGTGCCAGAAGGAGAAGAAGAAGAGCAAGAAATTGAAAACTTATTTGAACAAATAATGAAGGAGAACTTCCCCAATATGGCAAAGGAAATAGACTTTCAGAAAGTCCAGAAAGCTCAGAGAGTCCCAAAGAAGGTGGACCCAAGGAAGTACACATAAGGCACATCATAATTACCCAAGATTAAAGATAAAGAGAGAATCTTAAAAGCAACAAAGGAAAAGGAGACGGTTACCTACAAGCAAGTTCCCATGAGACTATCAGCTGATTTCTAAAAAGAAACCTTGCAGGCAAGAAGGGGTTGGAAAGAAATATTTGAAGTCATGAAAGGTAAGGACCTACATCCAAGATTACTCTATCCAGCAAAGCTGTCATTTAGAATGGAAGGGCAGATAAAGTGCTTCCCGGATAAGGTCAAGTTAAACGAGTTTGTCAACACCAAGGCCTTATTACACGAAATGTTGAAGGGACTTTTCTAAGAAAAAGAAGGTCAAAAACTACGAACAGTAATATGGCAACAAACTCATAACTATCAACAACTGAACCTAAAAAGAAAACAAACTAAGTAAACAAGAGAACAGGAACAGAATCACAGTAATGGAGATCACATGGAGGGTTATCAGGGGTGAGGGGAAGAGGGAAGAATGGGGGAAAAGGCACAGGGCATAAGAAGCATAATTCATAGGTGCAAAATTGACTGGGAGAGGTTAAGAATAGTATAGGAAATGGAGAAGCCAAAGAACTTATATGTACGGCCCATGGACATGAACTAAGGTTGGGGGGAATGCTGACAGGAGGGTGGGGTGCAGAGCACAGGGGGATAAAAGGGAGAAAAAAATGGGACAACTGTAATAGCATAATCAATATACTTAAAAGTAAATAAAAATAAATAAGATCTTTAAAAAATATAATGTAATCACAATTGTGAGTCACATGTAATTTAAAATTTTCAGTGGCCATATTAAGAAAGTAAAAAGAAACAAATAAAACTAATTTTTAAAATTAAAAAAAGCTTTAAGTTGCTGAATCACCCTTATCACTGTATCAAGTCTTATAGTGGCCAGCAACCTGGAATTTGGTAAAATTCTATGGTTAAACTTTGGCAGGCAGGTAGACAGACAGGAGCAGAGTGAGGACAATGGGCCAGGTAGAGGAAGTTACCAGGGTAAAAGTCCCGGGTCCTAGCAATGGGCAAAACTGGGAAAACAAGGACCTCATCCACATGGTAACCTTTCCTCCCCTAGTATATTGCTGGTCATGAGTTTGGACCCCTTGACCTTTTAAATCACTGGTCATGCATTTCAGACCCTTCCCTGACCCTTGCTCCCCTGGCATGTTCCTAGTGACGCAGGTTAAACTCCCTTAAAGGAAGAATGGACAAGGGGGCCAGAGAATAGCCCTTAAGCATTAAGCCCCATGGGCAATGAGTTTCTGACCTGCATCAAATACATATAGGTCTCAGTTGTGTTTCAGCTCTAGACCCAGAAAAGACCCCATCAACCACACTCTTGCAAAACCGGACAAGGAACACCATGGCTAACTTCAGGACCAGCTGCATTGACTAATGACCACCTGCCCTGGAGCTGACTAATCAGTGGAGACCATGATGCTGAAAGGACACACCTGGAAAGCTGATGAATAGTCTATCAAGATCCTCACCTGGGACCTCCCCTAAAATGTCTACCATTAAAGGCCCTCAGGACGGAGGACCCAGTGCTTTCCTTTCGGAGAGTACTCCACACTGCACCTTCCCCCTCTGCGCCATCTTCCCCCAGGTGCTACCTTTACTCATCTCTCTCCTAAGCTCCAAGGGGACTTCTTTTGCCTCTGTAACTTGTTTCCTGTGCCCATTCCTTCTATAGCTCTCTTCTACCTCTGTGACTTTCTAAATAAACTTTCTCTTACAGTTTGAGTCTTAGCTATGAATTCATTCTTAGCCAGGACTCAAGTACCAAAGTTGCTTACTCGAGGTCCAGCGTGACTCCACCAGTCTAACACCTGGTGTGTTCTCACCATCACCAACAAAACCAGTTGCTAAATTGTAACCATATTTGCTATGATGCAATGAATACAAAAGGCATCAACTTACTTCGCTGTGGCTTACAAATACCCTGGGAATAATTTTCGAAGCCTTACATAATTTCTGCTGTTTCCATGGCCCTGCTAAGCCCGCTGGTATTTTGGGATGCACCTAGTGACCAACGTGGCTCTTGAAGAAAATGGCCTGAGTCTAGTGCTGTGCTGTCTGCCTCCCCTTTTCCTTAGAAACTACATAATTGCCTGGTTTCTCTACATTAATGAAGCAAATTCTAGTTGATGAAGTTAGGGGAGAGAGGAACCAGTTACAACTAAGTACCAGCACACACCAAGTACTTTAGACAAACTTTTTAACTCTGGCAACATCTCTGTGAATTAAAGCATATTGTTATTCCCATTTTACAAGCAAGGAAACTGTAAAGGAATGAAAAAAAACCTGCCTAAGAGCAGAGCTAGGTTTTGAACTGTGGCTCTTTCCACTCTCCCCACACTGCCTCTCTGGGTGCCAGCAACTCCTGTTGTGACAGTGATGCTGCCTAAAGATCATCAACCAACCTCAAGAACTGAAAAAAGCCACGAGTGCCTCATGGGCCTGAGAAATCCTGCCACAAGACTCAATTTTGAAACTGGAGTCACTTTTACTTCTTTTCAGGGGTACCCAGTACCCTGGTCTGAGCCAGCCATTGTTACATGTCCTTGTCACCCTTTACGGAGCCACAGACAGGTCAGTGGGAAGAGAAGCAGCTGTGCTGGCACCCCCCCCCCCCCAAATGGATTTGCTTTGAGTTTGGGAAACAACCCTTCGGTGTGAGCTTGGAGGGCTCTGGAAATCAAAGCCACTCCAAGGTTCCACTCATACCATGACTCAATCCCCTTATAGGAGTCTCAAATCCCTTTATAGGAGTTCCTAGTGTTAGTAATCCCAAGAGAAGGGCAAAAAACAACAGCATTCCCAGGAGGCAATGAAGGGAAAGACCTTGGGCTTGGGAATGGTCCAGGTCCAAAGTAGAATCTAGGTGTCACAAAATGCTTCCTCGGTCTGCCTCACCCTGTCCAGAATCCTAACCAGTCACCAAACCTTGAGTAGTACCTTGGCTCCTGCTGGCTCCAAAATTGTCCCAAGATTGGCATTTTGTCTAGGAAACCTACCAATTGGCCAGGGAGCCTGGCCTACCTCTCACACTCACAAAAAGCACAGATTTGGTTTCAAGTCCTTCCTTTTCTTATCTCCCATCCTCCTCTGCTCTGCTCTGTCCTACATTTTTCTGTTTTACTTACTCCCCATTCAGTGCTAACAAAAGAGAGAAGGTGAACATTTGGGGAGAGAATGGACTGTTAGCCTATCTTTTTTCTCTCTTGGAAGGGGGAGGAGTTAGGACTCACGAAAATATGTTCAGGTTGCTGTCTTTTCTGTGTCATAGAATGAGATGGTGCTGCCTGAAGCTATAGGAAAAAGAGAGAAAAAGGAAAAAGATTTTTAAACAGGAGAGTTGGGGAAATGACATCTTTCAAGCATCGAGGTTGGCATACATTCGGAACATGTCTGTCCTGAATACTTGCCTTCAGAGGGCTTGGACTGCTGGGCGGTCAGTCTCCTCTGACAAGCCAACGATTCTAGTAAGAAAGAATCCAATGGGAGACATCTGCACTGTGTCTGAAGCCCTTCACCATACCTAGTTCACCTTCTGAAATCCAGGACAATTACTGGATTTAGACACGGAAAGTGTCTTTCAAAGCTACTGGATTTAGACACAGAAAGTGTCTTTCAAAGCTAAGCCTTCCGGAAACCAGATAGGTGACTTGTTAAATATTATGAACCTCACAGGTGCATTTGGGGCATGGAAGAGTAAGTGAGGGGAAGAGAGTGTCAAACACCAAGTTTTCAGGTTAATACATGAAAAATACTAAATATTAGGTACAGGCAGGCAGATCTGAGATGTGCAACAAATAAACCATGCTTCCAGCAAAAAGGTGGAGAGAGTCCAGAGCTCGAGTTCCTCTCCAATTACATACGCTCTTGTTGCCCACTGACCTTTTGGCCTCAGGCTAGTACATCTGCAGGTAATGTACAGAGGCACCTTCACCTGTGCACATGTGGCCAGGCATGAAACTACCACCACACCCTGGGGACATGATGACCCTATTTTTTCCCTTTTTATTGAATTTATTGGGGGGTAACACTGGTTAACAAAATTATATGGGTTTCAGGTGCACAATTCTGTAACACATCATCTGTACACTGTATTGTCTGTTCACTATCCCAAGTGAAGTCTCTGTCCATCACCCATATCCCCTTTCCCTCTTTCACCTCTCCCCTTCCCTTTAGATGATAAGGAAGCAATGAGAGGGAAATAGAGAATGCTGAGGCTTCTGTAAAGAGTCCCCTGATGAGGACAGGCCCTAAAAAGAAGTGACTACCTGAGGTCACAGGAATATAAAAGAAAATAGAGCTGATATTTCCTCCTGTGAAATGCAAATTTCCTGCAGGGAAAAATAAAAGACTTAAAATCCTTTAGAAGTAGAGTTGAAAAAAAGTACTACTTAGGAATGTCACAGTCTCTGGCACTTCTGTGAGTTAGTTCTATAATCATTTACTGAACCTTGCAGGTGATTCAGAATTCCAGAGAACTGACTGAAAGCTGAGCTTCGGGAAAACCACTTATGATTAAGTTTTGACAATCTGCCCTGGGTCACCAGTTTACTCTAAGAGAGGCAGAGGAGTAAGGGCAAATCAATTTTATCAGAATAAATATCAAACAGAACTCCTTATTCAGATTCAACATAAGAAATGTGAGCCAAGACTCACACATTAAGTGATAGTAAGTGAAAAAAAGTTACAGAAAATATATATACTAGAATCAATTTTAAGTTTAAAAACCTTCAAGGTTATTAGTATATATTCATTCATACACACATACCATCATATATGAAAATACATATAAAAAAGAAAGATATAAAGTTAACATTAATTATCCCTAAGTAGAAGGCATTGCATAAGGGGGGGGTGAGGCCTTAACTTTCTATGTTACATACCTCTGAATGTAATAAAAATTCTATTTTCCATAGGCACAGGTTCATTGGTTACTTATTTTTTTCAAAGCAAAAGAAGCCATTTTAAATTTTTACATAAATATCCTTAGAGGATATTTCATATAGGAGGGCATAGTGACTATAAAATAAGAACTTGAAAGCTTTGGCAATGTCTTTTGAAAAGAAGATAAAACAGATGTGGCTAGTATGGCTCAGTTGTTTGAAGCTTCATACTGTAAACCAAAAGGTCACAGGCTTGATTCTTGGTCAGGACACATGCCTGGGTTGCAGGTTCAGTCCCCGGTCTAGGTGCATACAAGAGGCAACCGATTGATGCTTTTCTCTCACATCGATGTTTCTCTCCCTTTTTTTCCCTCTCTCTAAATTCAAGAAGCATGTCCTCAGGTGAGGGTATAAAACCAGAAGATAAAAGAGTTTATCGAAGAGTTCACTAAGTTTCTGAAACTACAATATGCAGCTCTTTCTTTAATAATGTCTGATGAGGATATACTTAAAAGTAAATTTGTAACTAGTATTTTTTGAAAAACCTACCTTGCTCCCCAAAATATGTCCTCCATTATCCACCAGTGTAGTAAAATGGTTCATATTTAACCTTAGATGGTCAACTCCATACTCATGAAGTCAAACATATTAATCAAAGCTCGACCTCTTCCTTTTTGCCCCAACCCCAGCCTCCTCTGCTCCCCCTGGTATCCTAGCAGGGTGATACCAAGCTTGTTTTGGAACCAGATCTTCATGGGTGGTATGCATTTACAAAGATTACACTAAGAAATAGTGTAGAAATAGCATTTCTACAATGCTCATTGTAGAAATGTTAGAAAACATAGGTGAACAAAAAAAAAGTAAAAAAAAAAGTTAATCTGTTCTATGGTTGGAGTTTCATTTAATATGATTTTAAAATGTATTTGGATTCCTTAACAAAATGTATTAGACCTCATGTTGTTCTGTAAATTGCTTTTCTCACTCAGCAATAGACCACAAACATCTTTATAGGGCAATCATATGATTTTATAGCATTTTTAATTCCACCATAAAAATTTATCATTCAGATATATAACAATTTATTTAAATCCTTATTAAGATACCCATACTTCTCAACTTACAAGGGGCTTACATCCTAATAAAGCCATTGTAAGTTGAAAATAGCATAAGTCAAAAATGCATTTAACACACCTAACCTAGTGAACATCATAGGTTAGCCCAGCCTACCTTAAAACGTGCCCAGAACACTTACATTAGTCTACGGTTGGGCAAAATCATCTTGCTGCTGCCACCCAGCATCACAAGAGAGCACCATACCACATACTGCTAGCCCAGGAAAAGGTCAAAATTTGAAATTCGAGTATGGTTTCTACTGAATGTGTATCACTTTTGCACCATAAGTTGGAGACCATCTGTACTTAGGCTGTTTCCAAACATTTACATTCAAACAATGCTGCAACCTTTGTACACACTTCTTAGAATAGGTTCTTAATCCACTTCCTTAAAATACATTCCTAGCTTTTAATTCCTAGAAGTAAGACAGCAGGGTGAAAGAATTTGCCTGCCCGCATTTGTTACACAGTTCCACTTGCCTGGGGAAGGCTGCACCAGTTTTGTGACCTTTGTCTCAGGCAGTGCATGGGGTTGCCTAAACCAGGCAACATAACTTCATTTCTACTCTTTGCAAAGTTGATAGATTAATAAACTAATCTTGGGTATTTCTTTAATTGCTAGTGAAAATGAATACTTTTCCATCTGTTAGTTAGACATCTGAATTTCTTCTTTCGTACACTGTGTGTCTGCCAGACAGGCCAAACTGAGTGACACTAAGACGGCCTCTGGTGACCAAATGTTCTCATCTCTAAGCGGAGTTGACTGAGCTAAGAATGTGGATGAGACTCTAACCCTGGAGAAGCAAGGACTGCCCTTGGCCTGTAGCTGTTCTTTAGATTCCCTGTCTACAAGACTCCCCTTTACATGAAGAGAGCCCCAAAATCTAATGTACAACTTCCTCCAGTGCTCGGGTATATGGTGATCCTAGTTAGGTATAGCAAGTGGCCAATTAAGTGGCCAATTAGCCTAAGTCATGGGCAAAATCCCCATTTGGGTCAGTGAGCTTTGCTATCTGTAAGCCAGACTGAATGTCCAAGCCCAAGCCCTGGACTGAATGTCCAGGCAGCAATCTTGCAAAAGGGTTTTAGGAGGGAGTCTGAGGACAGCGTATGGGCAGCACACTGTTGAACCATCACTCTCGCTGCCCCTATACCCAGACCCTATACCCAGATGACAGTGAATGTCACATAATGACGCTTATTTGGCACAGCCAGCTCTGTAGAGATGTTTGGAACAGCTGACTGACTTTAGCTGCAAGCCAGTGATCAGATAAAATAAGACTCACTTCTTTAGTCTCTTTCCTGCCTTTGCATTATATAAATCCAAGATTTAGCTGCTTCTGCTGTCAAGAGTCCATTCCTCTTAGCTTGTCTTATGATATGGAAAGAGGCACAAATATGAGTGGGCCCTACACCAACCACACGATTTCTGTCACCTGTAGGAAGGAGCGGAGGAGAGGAATAACTCTGGACAGCAGAATGCCAGTCAGCAATAGGGTGGGGAGGGTAGAGCTATTTGGGAAGGGTGGGTGGGGCTGGGTAGGGAATGTGCGTCTCAGTTTCGAGGAGAGCTTGCATAGTCTGAAAGAGCTTCCTGGTAATTAGCTGAGAGTTGGGACTATAGAGTTTAAAGTACAAAAACAAATCCTCCAAATTGTTTATTTAGGATATCTAGAGACAAACAAGAGTGAATTTTTAAAATCTATGCAAACAACCAAAAGAAGTTTCCTTTGTTATTTCATGTTGTTTACCCACCTCTCGTCCTCTTCTCACTTTCCTAAATATATTTGTCTTGAATGTTCATGGCTTCTAACCCCAAGGTTAAATATAATCTCTAGAGTTCAATTCAGTTCACTATAAAAATTAGCTATATTTTATTTTTTTTTGTGAAATTAATTGGTCCTAAAATGACTCCTAGACTGATTGTCGTGTATGTGAACGTCATTCTACTTATAAACAACTTTTGACCAAAGTGAGATTCCAAAGATGATGTGAGCATAAACAAGATGAGGTCAGAACCGTTCAGACCATCAAGCCACCACAGATTGTCAGCTTGGTTCTTTCACAGAGTCCAGAGCTAGCAATCAGCTGTTTGCTCTATTTGATGCAGATGCATGTGGGAAACTGGGCTAAATGTCTCTGAATTTTCCCGGAGACCACATTACTTCTTTGATCCTCTTGGAATCATGAAAAGTAACTTAAAAAAAATCTCTTAAATGTGATACTTGTCACGAAAAGAATTTTGCAAGGGAAGTGATAAGAGCTCTTGTTTATTTGGGTGGAGAATGAAAAAAAAAAACGAAAAAATAGTGCATAAGGAGAGGCTTGGAGAAAGAAATGGCTTCACAACACTGTAACCAAATCCATCAACATATTTTTCTTTTCTGTATACATGCAAAGTGCACTTTACCCTACAAAAATGAACAAAACTCTGCCTCCTATGTTGGAAAACTTTACCTTCACACAACAACTTGTGTTTTTTTGCTAAATTTGTAGGCCAATCTGCTTTCACTGATTCTTCTTCTATCTTATCCTGGACAACTGACCAGAATGATCCTCGTATATTCCTTGATTATGTAAAGAGTTGTAACAGTTTTTGAGTGATTCAGTTCCATGTTGAAATAAGTCATATAACCTTTCTGTGCCTCAGTTTCCCAATATGTAACATACAGTTAGTCCCTTCTAAAAAGTGCCTTCTGAGTGAAAAAAATTATGATTCACTCAATACATATTTATATTAACCATCTAACCTGTGCCAGGAACTGTTTGAGGCATTGCAGATATACCTGGGTACACAACTAACAGTGTCCCTGCTCTCATGGTGCTTCTATTTTAGTGGAGGGAGACAGAAGAAACAAAAATAAATAAATATACAAACAGAATGTCAGAGAGTGAGTGACCAGCTGTGAGGATAAGAACAGTAGGGAATGTTGGTGCCTTGAAGGATGTCAGAAGATCAAAGCTGGCCTCACCAATAAGGAGCCACTTGAGTAGAGCCTTGAAGGAAGCAAGGAAATAAGTTATATGCAATCTGGAGGAGGGGTAAGATCAGGTGCAAAGGTCCTGAGGTGGGTCTGAAAAGGCAAGATGGCCAGAGTGAATGAGAGCAGAAAAAGAGGACTCGACATGAGCAGAGTAGGCCCCCCTAGAGATTTTGACTAAAAGCAAACTACAAAGTACTCTCCTAGCTTTACACTTGGTTTAAACTGCAGATTCCCAACACCAGAATTTGTTAAAGTTGGATAAGAAATTAACTTGTAATATGAAAGTATTAGGTTGCATTTAAAAAGTGGCTACTTCCTTAAATATAACCCTTCTGTTTCCCTAAACTTCATTATTAAGTAACACTGGAAATTTCCAGGATATATCATAAAAATGATCATGACTCACTTGGCGGATTTACACAGCCACTGCCAAGGGGAAGTCTGATTCGGTGGACTGGGGTCCTGATTCAGCAACCCCTGCTCTTTACTTTCTGCTCAGGAAGTAAAGCGCCTGTCTCTTTTGAGGCTCCCCAGTTCTAGGTTTGCTGGCCAAGATGGCACAATATCATATGCAATTGCCAAAAGACAAAGACTAACACGACACATCTCTTAAGCTCATTTTATATTAATTGCATAAGCACAAATTCAAAAGAACAGAGATAGTGGGCCGGTATAAGCAGAGTTTCACTAAATGTCTTCGCGAACTTCAGAATTTATAATTCCAGAGATGCACTGAGAAGGAAAGTCATCATAGGGTCAGGAAACATTTGGCCAGGAAGTAAAGGAAGAAGCTGGCCAGGGCCCTCTCAGAACCAGGAGTCCTAACCCAGCAGGAGTTCTGCTCCTGACCTCCGCTCCTGACCTCCTCCTTTCCTCATTAAGATCAGTCCTCAGCCCCTTGCTAGAATGTGGGTCCCCTACCCTGCAGCAGCCCCCCATCACCAGCGGGGTTTCAAAAATAACACTTGCAGAGATCCCAACCAAGTCTTCTTGCATCCAAGTCTGGAGAGGGGGAGGAGAGGGGAGCAGGCAGCTGTGGTTTGTAAGCCTGCAGAGCAGGCTTAGTTGAGGTCCATTCTTTAAGAGAGCTGCATGAATTTCTGAAGTTCCTGAACTCATTTCATAGATTCTCACTCATGAACTTTTCTAACTCAAATTTTAGAAAAGAAAGAGAGTCACCACTAAAGGCTGGATGTCAGGCTGCCAGAGGTTGCCCCGGACAGCATTTATCTCCATGAATTCACCAAGTTTCTGAGGTCATCTACTGTCACCCACATCAGAACTGCCTGGGCTCAACAATGATGACTCATGCTAGTCAAGTTGCCGGGAGCTTGAGGTACACATCCACGCATTTATTGACTTTCCAGAAGAAAGGCAACTGCTGGAAGGAGCCGATGCTCCTGTTCTGAGCAGCACTTTCTGGTCCCGCAGCAGCGTAGCTATGTGCTCAGGAGCCAGAATGCAGGCTTGCTGACATGGAGAAATGGAACTCAAACCCAGGCCCACCAGATTCTTAAGTCTGGCCCTTAAGCAACTATGCTGTAGTCCATCTCAGTGGTACACACCACACAGTAGCATGACATCCATATGCAATGGACACTTCATTGGGTCAAAGATGTGACAAGTAAGAGTGGTGAGTGCCATGAGACCATGACACATCTGGTAGCTAGATTGGTCTAGAGAAGGGACTGATGTAGATTCATTTGTACTGTTGACATTTACGGACCACCAGGATAAAAGGACAAAAGTCCCTTTTGCGCTTCAGTCCCACACAGACTGGTCAGGAGGTAATGACAGTGCCTTGCGGTCCATGCTACAGCAGTGGGAGAGGCAGGGTCACAACGAAGCCTCTAGGGAGAGACCTTAATCTGGCATGGTAAGTGGTCATGAGGGCCTCTGGGTGCCGGCAACACCATGTGCAAGCCTTCCAGGATGACACAGGGGGAGAGAGCCAGGGAAAGAACATTCTGGGCAGAAAAACAGCACATACAAAGGCACAGAAGTGTGCCCCTATGGGAGCTGCACGCTGGACAGAGCTAAGAGGAAAGAAAAAGACAGGGGCGGGGCCCGCATCATGAGGGACTTCACAGAAAGGTTCAGGTTTCTCCTCAAGATAGGATGCACCATTAAAGATTCTAAGCTGGAATCTGCAAGATCTGATTTGATTTTAAGAGATCACTCCGGTAGTAATGGGGAATGACTCATAGGAAAGATGCTGGGCTGGTTTCCGGGAGGCAGGTTACGGCGGTATTCTAGTCAAGTCAGAAAAGAGAGCAGTGGCTATATAGATCCCAGAAAGAGCTAGGAAAGCAGAACGAACTGAGGATGAGCATTGAAGAAAGAGGGGCCAAGGAGAACCCTCATGTTCCTCGTCTGGGCAAACAGGCAGAGCTGATGACCAAGATGGGAACCAGGCGGTTTGTGCGATCTGGTGAATTTGGGATGACGATATCCAGCAGGCAGCTGCATACCTGGGTGTGGAGCTCAGGAGTTCTGGGCAGGGACAGAAGTTCAGAAGAACAGCAGCAACTGTCAGGCATGATGCCACAAGTGCCACATCATTCCATAAGCACTGAACCTGGTGACATATGCTGAGCACCTTTGGAGTGCCAGCCACCTCACCTCCGTCATGGTCCCTCAGCAACTCTGTGATAAAGGTATCACCATCCCATTTTACAGGTGGGCAAAATGAGGACCAGAGGGGTTAAGTAACTTGCCACGGTCTCATGGCTGGTACAAGGCCAGGCTGGGAGACAAACCGAGGCCTGCGATGCCAGGGCTGACTCTCTTGCACCATGCTACCTCTCAGCAGGCAGCACAAGCGACATCATTGTATAGTCACCCCTCACACAAGGACTCAGATTAACCAAATGGATTTTTAAAAATTAAAACTCCCTTTAAAACAAACTTCAAACTCAAAGGTACGTATGTGAGGACTAACTAGTCACCCTCTATTTTCCCTAAAATATCCTTAACTTTGGCAAAATTTGTATGATAGATAACTTTCAAAGGGTGGGTTGGTGTCAACAGTATAGATGTCACCAGCATTAAAAATGTAACTGATTCCTTATCTGAGCAAATAAGGGTTTTATAAAACATACCATCCTTAAAAACGGTCCTGAGGCTGGTTTAGTCCCACCACTACTACAGAATTGCACTTCGGATATGTCTGCCCCAGCACAGCTCTCGCATGTAAGGGCCTGTCAGCAGTGGTCAATTCACCTGTCCTCAACTAAAATTTGAACCTGGTGATTATGTAGGATGCCACTTTCTTAGACTGAGGCAGCTTCTTCTTCATGAACTATGCCACAGTATGGACTATGCTTTGTGATTTTACAGTAACAGTCATAAAAGGATGATGAGGATGAAGAATAAAGTCCTCCATAAACATCTGTTTGAGCAACAGCCCAGGCAAATCACACTCTCCAAAGATGGGCTTGCCCAGAGTTCTCCTTAGGTCAGGAAAAGGGAATGAAAATCACACCAGCACTCATGCACTAGCCTTGCTGATTCATCACAAGGTGGATTAACTCTTAAAACAAAGACTAAAGCAGAACGTGAGGAATCTGAGAAACGACTGGTTCAGAGAGTTATGATATCACTTTACTTGTTCTATGGTATTATGGGATACATACTTACCTCAAGAACCTGGTATGTCTCCCAAAGACATAATGCTTAGGAAGATAGTTCCCTGACTTTGCCTGTTTGCAACATCTAACCTCAAAGCCCTTTGGTTTCCAATCAAAACTGAAAATCAGACTGCTATTGTCTGCTGTATTCAAGATTCACTTATTTACCTAAACCTCAGTTTATTTCTTTGCAGATTCAAGGTAGTAATACCTGGCCTGCACTGCTCTGCCCAGCTCACAGCGCCTGCTGAAATAACTAAACAAGGTACCAGATGAAAACACAGTCTCCTCAATATGGTCTATTTTTTTTATTGAATATTTACAAACACTGTGTTTCTTTACTGAACATTTTAAAACACTGTGGATACTCCGAAATATAGCAGGAGCCACTCTTACCTACTGGGCAGGGGTGGGAGGACAGGGGACACATTATAATATCAAGAAAGACCTAAAGCTCCAGAATATATTTGAAAAAATGATAAAAGACCATAAAGAAAAATATTTTCCTCAAAAAGTTGTCATTTTAGATTGGCTCAAATTTAAGTCTTTTTATCACAATTCTTCAAAATCCTCTCAGGTGAGATCAAACATTCTTGGTCATAAGCAGTTACTGTAAATTTTTCTTTCAATGTAATGTGTTTCTTATGTAAGTTGGCCTCCCATGAACTTAACTGAAATTAATTTGGCATCTATTTTTTAAGCATCTTTGCATTAGGCATTGCTAAGTAATATAGGAGATAAGGAAAACATATGTTTGCTTTACACAAAGAGTAGAATCTAACCAGGAGACAAAGATAAGCATACAAATCACTATAGTAGAGTAAGAATCATAAGAAAGGCCACAGGAAAGAGACAGCTGTAGCTAGGGGGAGGGAGAAAGGCTTTACAGAGAGTGGGGAAGCAGAGGGAAGACCAATTTACACGGACAAGAGCAACTGCAGCCACGGAGAAGCAAGGCAGTGTCGCAAGTGCTCAAGGTCCACCCGGCGGTTCCCTCAGGCCAACATTAGGGCAGAAGAGTATAAAGACCTTGCTATAGCAGTCAGTCCATGCTTGTCACTAAAAAGACATGGCAATTTTTTTTTTAAAATTTATATAGCTGAAAAGGAAGATGTCAACTCCTGGCAGAGGGAAATAGAAGAGAGTATGAGGAAAGGTGCAGATAAAACAAGATTGGCCAAACATTAATGTTCCTAATTGTGAAGCTGGAAGTTTCTACGCTCCACTTCCTTGTATGTCTGAAGTTTTCCATTAAAAATAGCTAAAAAAGAGACGGCAGGTGGTCTGCTGATGGCTTCTCAGGTGATGGTGTTAATCTTATCAAGAACTTTTGAAACTTTGGGTCCACTGGACGGAGTGGGTGGATGGAGGCTGGAGCCTGCTCCATGGGGAAGTAGACACAGGGCAACGTGACAACCCCGATGAGCGTTTGTTTTCAGTTCCTCACTTCCCACTGGGAGGAAGGGAGCAGCAGGGTCTGCTATCAGGCAAGCCGGTATAAGTCCATATAAGAAAAATGAAGGCAATTGCATTGTTCTCAATGTACTATGTATACCAGTAATGTAGAGGGTATTTTTGGTCATGTCAAATTTAATGCTTGTCATATCAAATGTAATACTTGTTTAACACTAGCTAGACAATATTGATAGGCAACGTGAAGAAAATTTAAAAACCCGCTGTGGCCCAGCACCCAGAGGGAAGCCCTCAGTCCAGCAGAGCCTCTGCCTCAGTCCTTGAAGGTGCACAGACCCACGCCCCCCGCCCCCCACCCCCGCCCCCCGCCCAGGCACACGCTTTCTCTCCTTGTAAACAGGGTCACAGGGAAATATTCTTGGGTAATATGTTTTTTAATTTTAAATGTATACTTTGGCTATTTTGTGAAATAGCATTTTACACCATCATTGTAAGGGCTGCATGATAATTTATTAAAGCCTCAGAATCAGCCCAAAGAATACTTTGATCTGGGGCCTAAGTCAAACAACACTGTTTAACCAAGTGCTCTGATCTGAGACAGCTCTGTCTCTCAAGATTATTTTGAGTTAATATGTATTAGTATCATATACACTTGTTCAGAACTATAGTGTGACGACCGACATAATTTGTTTTATTGTGGGAGAGGAGGTGGTAGTAACATTCTTATTAGAGAAATAACTATCTTCCTGTTAAAAGTTGTTGGGATTTTAGTCTTGAGTTTTGAGTTTTGTTTTCAGGTTGTAAAAGCAATACAGGAATTCTGTGGGGTAGGCAGACATATGGTGTCACCACACGTAACAAGTAAAAAGCTCATCTTCCTTCCACCCCATAACACACTGCTCAGAATCGGCCACAATTAATGTTTGGTATGTCTGTCTTCCAAACATTTATAAAGCAATTTTAAATACACAGAATATATAATCACACACCCATACAACTTAGGTATATAAATAGATACACAAATCACAAATACCCATATACACGTTAGGGCATACACAGTGTATATATATATGAATTTATATATATATATATAAATTCTCATGTATATATATAAAATACATAATATATATATTATGTATAATGAGAATTTTCCTTTTTTTAACATTTCTTTTGTCCCTGCCCCTGGAATCAGGATATTTTAGAGACACCACCAATTTTTGCATAAGAACACCCCAAATTCACACTGGGTTAGACTTGCGGGTCCCTCCATCCCAGCACACTGAGATGGCTCCTGAGAAGCAGTTGGGAACAAAGACAACCCCCTCCTCCATCCATGGCTGTGTCCTCAAAATTTGCACATACTTCACCTTCCTTTAAACAACTGCTATGGCTTCTTTGATTTCAAATCCTTTGCAGTTGTCCCTCCATCTATGTCTGTCTTGGAGTATCAAGTCCCTGATATTCATGCATGAAGTCCTAAAGAATTTCCTTTTCCGTGAAACTATCTCGTTGAAGCATGGCTTCTGTGCTGACATTCTGGGACAGGGATCTGCAAATTGCGGTTTCGTACCTGTTTTTGCAAACAAAGTTTTACCGAACCCAGCTATGCCCATTCGTTTACATCTTGTCTATGGCTGTTTTCACACTATAACAGCAGAGCTGAATAGTTGCAACAGAGACAGTAGAGCCCACGAAGTGTAAAATACTATCTGATCCTTTATAAAAACATCTTCTGACCCATGGTCTTAGAAGATAGTGAAAACGGACTGTTTTTTTTCCCCTATCAAAATTTCAGAGAACTTGAATCACATGCCCTCTATCCAATGTTTTTGTCCTGGTTAAAGAGTTTGTTTTCTATTAAAGTACAAAGAAAAATCACCCTGGCTCTGACATAGCAATGGTTTGCAGGTAGACCTTTAACAACTTCCTGAGAGTAGGGAGCCTTGATTTACACCATTTGCAGATTTCCAGGGTGTAAACGTACCCATAGTGGCTTACTTATAGCTGAAAAATGTGATGCCACTGAACATGAAAGTCAGAAGAAATGCATACAAATGCTAGTGCAAACCAGCTCCCGCAAAACACTGGCTCCTTCGGCTGTCTGCAATGTTCCAAAATGGGACACCAATGGCCCGAGCCTTCACTTTAAAGCTGAAGAGACTGAGGCCTAGATAAAATGCTTTGCCCAAGACTGGCCTAGTGACTGGGACCAGACTGGAGCTCATTTCTCTGTAGAGTCTGCCTGCCTCACAGGGAGTGACTTTCTCCAAAAAATAAAGACTGGAGGAAGGAAGGCAAAGGAGATTCTTTGCCAGGCAGATAGTAATAAATATTGGTTTTATTATCATCACAGTTTGGGACTTTGGCTTTCTAAGCACATGCTCTGAAGCACACATCTAGAAAGGGGATTGTTCTTCATGTGGGACCATGTTTCATGTAAACACTGACAGTGCACTGTCTCTCAATGATCCAGCAGTTCCCTAAGTGACCAGACTGTAGCTCCAGAAAGACAGGGGCCACATCTGTTGTTGCTCACTACTTTCCCCAGAGTCTAGTGCAGAACTGGGCACTTGGTAAGCAGGTGGTCAGTGGGTGATCAATACATATCTTTCTACCACGTGTAGAGCAGATGCTCAGAGGTTGGATCATTAGCTTCTCCCATCTGTGGACAGTGTAACTACAGATGCAACATGCCATTGTGCTTGCAACATGTCCAAAGTATAAACTATAGTGTGGAGCACAAAAGACTCTGTGGATGGAGGAGTAAAAGGGAGGACAGAGTTAGAGAATATCTTTTCTTTGATGTGTATAATTTCTATCTGAACTTGTCCTGACAAAACATGAAGTCAAGAAAATAATCCAGTGAGAGATCCTACCTACCACACACCAGGATGCAGGTCATTGCTTTCTGGCAGGGAAGCGCCACTCACACTGACACACCTCTGAAAGTGGAAAGTGCAAGAACTCCAAGGCCGGGGAATCAGTCCAACAAACTCAAAGCTACACAACTATACACAGAAATTAATATGGAGGAAAGGAAGACAAAAGCATGCATGCATCCCTGTTCTTTCAGAAATAACTTCTTGACCACCTGGTAACTTTCACACAAACCCCTACACACTTGACATGAGCTCCCCATGGGCTCTTCTTGGAATCTCCAGATCCTGTCTGACACATCACTGCTGCAATCTGGATGCACAGAGAGGTGAGCTGTGGAGGCACAGAAACAACCAAAGCCACCTGTGACCCTTGCTGAGTTTTCAGGAAGCTAGCAGGTCTCCCCATCACTTACATGGGGCCCTAGCACTTGGTTTCCAAAGTAAGGTTGGTTCCAAATGGCAGAGGTTAACACTGTCCAAGGCATGAGGTGGTGTGTGCATCCACTCAGAGGAAGGATCATAAACCAGAAGCAGGGTCAAAGTGATTGAAGCCTCCAAAGTATTTCCCACACCAGTGGTTCTCACAGTGTGACATGGTACAGGGCATTCTTTTGAAATAATACCAGGATGCTATTTGCTTTTCTCACTCTTGCATTTTCAGGAGTACACAGTGATGTTTCCCGAGGCTATGTGACATGTAATAGTGCAACGGACTGAATGCAGAATCAGATCTCAGAATCTATCTGCCTACTATGAAACCTGACATCTAAGAGATTTGCAAAAATATCAAATGCCACTCTTTGCAGTAACATTCTGGTTTGGAAAATATGGCAGCTTTCATAAAAATATGTTAACATGTAATAGGTCCGTTGTTATTTTTAAATGAATTATTAAGTTTAGACAAAATTTCTGTTCTACATGATAAATAGCCCACATTAACAAAAGTACCATAGTAAATTAATTTGAAGAATGTAAGGGAGTTCTGAGTCCCCCCAAAAGTTTGAGAATTGCTGTCCTAGAGGCTATGGCCTTCCCCAGCCCTCACAGCCCTTACCCCGAGGGTTCTGTATGGTGCAGGAGGACAAGATGTGCCATTCTGATGTGCGGGCTGAATTAGGAAAGACAGCCCATGCCATGCTCCTTCCTGGGTCTCTGAATCTATTAGAGTGGGCTCTGTGCCTACCGGTCCACTTTCCACCGAGGGGTCTTTTCCCGCTCGCCCCATTTTTCTCTTGCCACTTGGTGTGGATTCCCCGATCTACCAGCACCTCAGTGAGGATTTCCCTATCTGGCCAGCCCGAGCTCAGCGAGGCCTACCAGGTGAGGCCCGCATACACTCTTCTCGGAGTTAGGGCTCCCCTGTTTGTCCGGCTTGCACAGCCTCGGTGAGGACTCGCCAGTAAGGCCCGCGCGCGCGAGGATCCTCCCAGCTGCACGCACACCGAGACAAAGGTAGAGGAGCAGAGCCACTTTCAGTACCGAACCCTGCTCCCCGCACGGCATGGGCAGCTGTCGAGGCGAAGTGGTCAGTCCCCAGGGAGAAATGGTCCTGGATTCTTCCCTGGGCCTTTCCGGACACTCCCCCGCCCCCAGCCACTCTGCAAGCTTGAGTGGCGAGCTCGGGGAAACGTGTCCCGGACGTCCCGAAAGAGGTTCACACTGACTCCTCCGGGGACAGGGCTGCCGGGGCTCCCTCCCAGGACGTCAGGCCACCCCAGTCGGTACTCACTACAGACTGCACGGTGGGGCTCAGATGGCCAGGCGACACCAAGCTGCGGGCTGCTCCAGTGCACTGAGCTTCGGGGTGAGCTTCCGTGAGCTGCGTGGTTCCAGCTACTGACACCTCCTCTGCGCTCCTCCCCCGGCCGTCCCGGGCCAGGGGGCGGAGCTGGGGCGGGGCGGGTTATTGGGGCCTGGATCTGCCGGAGCTCTGGCCTGAGGGGGCGGGAGGGGGCGGGTGGGGGCGGAGTCTGCCGCGGCTCCCCCTCCTCCATCCCGCTGGAGGGACTTCGTTCTAGTAGGGAGGGAGGGTTGCTGACTCCGTAATCGCAGCACAACTCTACTGACTTTATTTTGGGCCGGAGTCCACTCCTGCCTTTCCATGGCCTGGGACCACGGTGACTTTAGCTCACTTTGGGACCTGGAGTGCAACGGCCCAGCTCGCGCTAGGAGGGAATGGGAAGAAATGAAGCTTTTAAAAAACGATTTGGCATAATGCCACCTGGAGGCTTCATTATTTGGCTGCTTCAGTGGGTGTGATCTGTAACCGACGGTCTCGGTCTCGCTTCTCCCTACCGCCTCGCCACACACACACACACACACACACACACACACACACACACACCGCGCGCGCTTTAATTCCTTGCAAAGCCTGCCAAGTGGTCATCAGGGTCACGCTGACACGATAGGACTGCGACATTTCCATGGGTACAAAGGCAAAGTTTCTATGTGTGATTTTTTTAAACTTGTGAAAACACTTTACAATACAGGCTGTTCATCGGTCTGGTGTTAGTGAAATGGGTGAGAGTTGACACCGTGGGCCTCCTTCACAGGACCTGCTTTTGGTAGGTTGGTTGGAGCCGTGCCCTCTCAGGCAAATGTGAGTCTAATGCAGTGATTAGATCTTTCTAGATGAAAGGTGGTGAGGTTTTCCTGCCCAACTTATATGGAAAGTTATTGTAGTTTCTTTTTTAAAAATATGTAATTTCAGGTGTACAGCATAGTGGTTAGACAATGTAGTTTTCTATCTTGAGTATCTGAGTAGATAATTTATAGGATGAATAATAGCTAATACTAATACCTACTGTTACCAGTTACCATGCTCTTACTCTGTGCAGGGCCCTATGATTGGATCTTTACATGTTATTTAATTCACCTCTTCCAACTGCCCCATGAAGTGAGGAATATTCCCCTATTGTGCAAATGTGAAACGTCCCATAACCAGGATTCAGTCCTCAGGCCTATCTGACTCTGAAGCCCACACTTTTTTCATCATGCTATGCTATAAAGTAAAGCTATTCCCTAGTCACATTTAATTTTAAAGGGGATATTTACTGTAGTTCAAATATCAGAGAAGACTTTCTTCCAACCCACTTTTTAAATTCCTTCCATTCACATTTATTAAACAAACGTTCCTTGAGTGTCTACCGTATGCCAGGGGTTCGTGACCAACCCTGAAAAATGATACTAGAGACTTCCCCCACCCCCACGCCTTGGAAGTTAGGGAGTGTATGAGTATAGCAGGAGTCAGCAGAAGGCTGGGTGGTAGGAAGACAGCAGTTCCAGCTAAATTTTCATTCTAAGACAGCCGTTCAAAAAGCAAAACTTCTAAATGTTTAATGATAACAGGCATATAATATTATAGCTGGTAATCCTTGACAGAAAATAATTAAATCAGAACTGTAAAGGGAATTGAAATTTAGTAGTAAACACTTTGGGCAAAAATATGAAGGAAATAGTTCCCACATCACTCCACTCTGCTGCTCTTGGGAATGTCACTAGTGACATGCACATTGTAAATCCACTGGCCTCTCTTCTGTGCTTGTCCTTGCTGACTGCTCTGTGGTATTTGACACCAGTAACTAGTCTTTCTTTGAAATTTTAACCTCCTTTTGGCTTTAGAGCCCTCTGCTTTCCTGACTTACCTCTTTCTTAGGCTCCTTCACTGCACCCTGTACACTCACTTCATCTGTGACTTCATACACTGATGAGTTTTCTTCATTTCTCTCTAATGCAGGCTTCCTGACACCAATAGGTGAAGCCCGCCACATCTGCCTTCACTGATCTTAACCCTCTTCAGATCTCTACACTCTTTATTCCCAGCCATTTGTGGGGCATTGCCACCTGGATATTCCAAAGGCACCTGGCATTCTTCCCATCTAAAATGGGAATTCAGTGTCTTCTGTAACCATCTGTCTGTCTCCTCTTACCGGTGCAGTTTTTCCTCATCCTAAATACCACCTCTTGAATTGCGATCTTGTGGTATGTTGAGAAAGCGAAGCTTCTAATGGTTCAGAATCATATTACTATGCTCATAGAAAGTTTGCCTGGTAAATATTTCTGTCATAATACAGAAGATTCTGCAAGTGGCCCAAAGGAGTGCATACACTTCATAGACCTTCTGAGAGGAAGCCATCCAGGTGAGGTAACTGCTCATTCATTGCAGATCTGCATCCAGGGGCGGAAGGGTCCTCAGCTGAAGCAGCATCATTGTTCTTTCTAATACCCTTAGCACCAGAAGTTGCTGCCACTAGAAAAAGAACCACAAGGACTCAGTCGGAGACCTGTTAACATCTTAGGGATGTGTCTCATTACACTCCAACTGACTTAAGTTATTTGTACAAATTGGACTTACTCAGTTTATAGAAAGGTCTAAAAACCTGGACCCAACAAACTTTATATTATGCTTTTGTTGGTACATGCAGACTCAAGGAAAAGCCCTGTGGCTGAAAATCGATCACTGTAAGTGGAGGGCAGGGAAGGGGAGGGAGAAACTGAAGAAAGAGGCTGGCCATTCTAGTCTGGCAACTAACTGAGTCTATTAAGGAAAACTTACATAGGAGATGCCCTTTGGGCAGCTGCAAGACAAAGTGGCTATTCTCCACGCTGCTTGAAAGGCATCAGAGAATTACATAGGGTAAAGTGGGGCCAGAGATAATCATAGACACTAATGGCAAATGCTACCAGGCGTGGAAAATTGCTTCACATACATGACCAGATCAGAAGACCAGCCTGTTCTAGAAACCAGCATAGAGCTGGAGTCAGGGGAAGGGCCCTGATTACTCTCAGAATCACACAGTCTCTAAGGTAGGATTTTGGTAAGTAGTTTGTGTTCTAGCCCAGGTCCAGCTCCAGGGTCCTGGCAGCAGTCATGTCATGGAACGATCTCTCCTCCACAGCTCTGCAGTTGATAACGCATGTTCAGACATGTTATTTAATAGAAAGGAAGTGACGTAGTAATAGAAAGGCAGCCTAGCATCATGGTCCCCAAACCTCTTGGGGCATTGAAAACACACATTCCCATGTTGCACTCTTAGAAAGATCAAGTGTGAGAGTCTGAGAAACAGCAGTGTTGGGTCCTAAACTGGGTGTTTACTAGAATCACCAGGAGGTATTTATTAAAAATACAGCTTTCTGTGCCCCCCATCTCCCAGAATGTTTGGTTCATTAGGTCAGGGTGGGATTGTGCGTAAAGTCTGAGAAATCTAAATGCTACAGGTAATTCATCTCTAGCATGTCCACAGATTGATACCAGGGAGCTGCTGCTTGGAAATATATGCTCCATGAAGGTACGACCATGTCAGTTTGTTCACCATCCCTAGCATGGAGCCTGGAACACAGTAGGTTCTAAATATAAGTTTGTTGACTAACTTATTGTCAGTTTCTTCCTGCCCCCTGTCTATTGCTCTGTTGGCCCGTGTGCTGGTCAGTATTCTCATAACACAGAAGAGAAATATCTTTTTGGCAATAAATAAAGTATAAGGTAGTATTTCCTGAAATTCTTGTTTAAAGGGACTCCGGAATACCAAAGTTCATTACTAAATTATGTCTTCCTCATATGAGAGGAAGTTGGAAATAAATGTTTTATTCCTCTAAAAATTGCTATATTCATATCTTGGCCCTGCAAAGATATGCAGCTGCCACCACCCTACTGTCTCTTATAGTCTCATTTTTTAAAAATTTATTGGTTTAGAGAGAGAAAGGAAGAGGAAGAATGGGGCAGAGGGGGCCGGAGAGAGAGAGAGAGAGAGAGAGAGAGAGAGAGAGAGAGAGAGAGATTTATTATTCTATTTATTTACGTATTCATTGGTTGCTTCTTGTATGTGCCTGACTGGGGATCAAACCCACGGCCTTAGTGTATAGGGATGACACTCTAACCAACTAAGCAACCCAGCCAAGGCTAGTCTTAATTCTTGTATGCTCTTTCTTGCTGCCTAAGTGCCTAAATTTCTGAGCTGCCCTTCCAGAGAAGCAGGATCCTTTGGCTATCTGATGAACAATTCAGTGCCATTCCCTTCACTATAACTAATAATAAAAGCCAAATGTGACTAAATGACCCATTAAATCTTTACAGCAACCAGCCTCTGAGGCTGGTGACATTGCTGCCATTTCACAAATGAGATTCAGAATGATCACATAATTTGCTTCAGGTCACATAATGCATAAATGGTGATGTTGGGATTTGAGCAAAGGCGGCTCTCACTCCAGACTGTGCTTTTAACCTCTATGCAAGCAAATACAGTTTTATTGAAGTGAAATCACTGCATACCCTAAGGTTATAAATTACTTATTCTTTGCAAAAAGAAGAGGAAATTAGATGTTCTGGGAGGGAATGTTGTTCTATCACCATGTATCAAAAATTCATTTTTCATTTATTTTTAGGGCTTCTCTACAGCGGTGGTACAGAGGTCCCCGACGCAGCCCTGTACTGCAGCTGCACATGGGCGGAGTGCTCCTCACCCTGGGGGAGGCATGTATTAGAAACAATAACATTAGCAGCACTAATGTTACTGTTCAGAGGCCATTGGTACTGACTTATTTAATTTTTTTCCCAGAGGATGATTTAGTAACATTGACAAATGGGAGTTAAAAAAGCTAGCACCTCTGTCACTAATTGGACTCATTTGCATTTCCAAGTTATGAAGAGACTGCTTCCACATATTAATTTATTTTTAAAGAGTCTTTCTATAGCTTCTATGTCTCTTACACTCTCTTCACTCTTTTCCATGCTTTAGTCTCTTTGTCTTTATTCTGAGTATTTCTTAGTGACTTGTCTTCAAGATACTATAAAAGCAGTGGATTCCCTGAGCTCATATTCCCTCAGTTACAAAGCAAAGTCACTGTCTGCATAGCATACACCTGGGCTTCTCCCTGTTGTACCCATTGGGAATTGGTGCAGCATTATGTTCATGCTCCTGGTTGTGTATGAGTAATAAAGTCCTGTGTCTCTGACCCAAGAATCTTATCTCTTCTGCCAACATCCACAAAATGGTAACAGGCTATATTGTGAGTTTGTATAAGAGTAAGATCTCAGATCCTGTGAGTTTCATTGAGAAGGTGGAATGCTGGTAGAGACATGCCTTTTTGGAAGGCCCCATGGCTGTGTTAGTGGACATGAGGAGACTCTTGAGGATCCAGTAGCGTATGCACTCACCCAAGTGGTGAGCAAGGGGAAGAGTAAGGGTCCCTCCCTCACTGGCAAAAGGAAGAATGCAAACAGCCCACCCACATGATGTTTGGTTGTGCTTACTGTCTTTGAGAGCAGGAGGAGAGGTGGATGCCATGTGACAATGGGGCAATAAAGTGGGACAACCAAAAGTGACTGTAGCTGCTAAGTCATGAGATCCCCAAAGCTTAAATAAATGACATGAGCAATAAGGAGAGGGAGCTTTAGCTGGGTTAAAACTGATGTTTGTTTGAATGAGCCTGAATTGCTGGCAGCTGCTTGAAACTGGAAGTTGATACAAAGTCTTGCTTACTGCCATGGAATTGATCTGTCCCTCTGTACCTCTTGACTCCTTCTTTCCCCCATTCTCCAACATCAGCTGCTTTAAGGAGAAATATGAGTATGCTTGTGGAACTTCAGGGGGAGGAGAAACTCAAATTTTTTAGTGCTATGGTATAGAAGTGCTCAGGTCACAATCCTACCCAACTAGTTGGGGAAGGGGTGCTGGATGCTGAGGGATTGGATGCAAGAGCAGCTAAAGGCACTGAACTGTAATAACGGGGGCAAGAGAACTGGCGTCGAGCCTGGTGAAGAGACAAATAACAAAAAGTAGCCATCCTCGCAATCCAAGATGATAGTAAAGTAGTTGGAAGTTACATTCACCTCCTCCCAGGACCAAACTGGAATTGTGACTAAATTGTAGAACAATCAACCTGAATAAGCAACTAAAGACAAGATGAACAGAAGTTTTATAACAAAAGACTTGCAGAAGAGGCCACATCGAGACTGGTAGGAAGGGTGGCGATGTGAAAAGAGCTGGTCCTGCACCCACTCGCAGTGACTGAGAATCCTTAGGGATATCTTAGCAAAGGTCCCCCCTGAGGAGTGAGGTGTCTCAACCCTGCACCAGGCTCCCCACCCCAGATGATAAAACACAGAAGATGAGCCCATGTAACATCTGCTTGTGAAAATGGGCAGGGATTTCATCTGCCAGGGAGAGATAGGAGTCTGCTAGAAACTGATGCACCCTCTTAAAGACCCAATGCACAACATCTTATTCACTACCACTCACCCTGGATTCTGGTGTGATCCCTGTTCCCAGCACCAGGGATGGCAGCTCAGAAGGTTGTGTGGCTTTGGGGAGAAGGCTTAAGGGAAAGCCCTGCCAAGGTCCCTGTGCTGAGTCCCTTACTTGTGCTGCACACAGATGCCATCTTTCCTGGTTGGAGCACTTTCCCCCAAATGGCATCAGCCTGGGGGACTGTACTTGCCCTGCCTTTTGGACTCCCCATCCCCCCACCCACCCCCGCCAAGCTCTCACCCTGTGGAGGAATCTGTTGGCTGAAGACAGCCAGGGCCTGTGATATTGACTTGGAGGGCTCTTAAGGAGGTCTGGGCAGATTTGAGGTGTCAGAGATGAGCAAGGATAGGATGACTTGTGTGGCTCTAGGGGTAGGACCATTTTTCCCTCTCATGCCTGACCAGCATCATCTTCCCATGGGAGATCTGTTAGCCCCATAATCTTGACTCCCTGTGGCCATGCCCTGCCAAGCTTTAACTCTGTGGTGGCTTCTAGGCCAATGGTGTATACTTTGTTGGAAGTCTCTCATAGAAGTCCAGATAGACCTGTGGGGTGGCAGAAACTGAGTGGTGTGGCTCTAGGGCAAGGGAGATTTTTCTTTCTCACATTGGTGCCTCTGTTCCTGAGTAGAGCCCTGCCTCTGCACAGCCAAATCTTGGTCTGTTTTAGCCTGATGAACTTTTCTGGCCTCACCTTGATGACACCCTCAGACCTCACCTCACCACAAAGGAACACAGGACCCCCATCAGCTGGCCTTGGTGCATTCTAAGACTTTTGCTGAGTGGCTTCAGACCCAGCACTGGTACCAAGTTTGTATGTGTATCAACCTGGTGAAAACCAGGTGCCCTACCTGGTGACTCACTGAGAACCTACATCAGGCAACTCACATACATCTAGAGGCTCTTTCAGTGACTGAGCCTAACAGGCAGTTGGCAGGTGAAGGCAGATCTCTGAGTGACTTTGGCCTTTTGATGACCTGCTCCCAGGCTTGGTGCTGGTAGAAGCCATCCTTGTTATGAAGCTTGGTCCTTCCCATGTCCACCTAGTCCTTACAGAGGCAGCCACAAACTATGGATCATTTTGTAGTTCCAAACAGGTAGCCCAGGGCTGGTCAGAGACAGTGACTGACATCGACCTACATGGGAGTCTCTGCTAAGTTGACCAAAAACCAACACACCCAGTGGCAGGATTCAGATCATATCAGAGTAAACCCAATTAGCTCCATAAGTGGCAAACCCAAAGGGAGATATTGGCAGTCATCAGACCCTGTTAGAGTGAATCAGCTCATACATTGTAGTAGTATTGATCCCTAAGGCCAGCTGAAGGGGCAGCTCCACATCCAAGGATAGCCCAACAGCAATAAAAAACTCAACTACAACAGGAGGGCTCACATAAACCCATACAAGGGGCATTCCTGACGCACTGGAGCACCCTGTTCAGCAGATCAGGGAGATTGTGCCACGGAGCCCTATGAGACACCTACTGTATAAAGTCACCACACCAAGACTGGGAGACACAACAGGTCTACCTAACACACAGAATCAAATACAGAGGCAGCCAAAATAAGGAGACAAAGAAACAAACCCAAATGAACAAACAGGAAAAATCCTCAGAACAAATAGCTAAATGAAATGGAGATAAGCAACCTACCAGATACAAAGTTCAAAACAATGGTTATAAGGATATTACAGGAACTTAGGAGAAGGATTGATGAACTCAGTGAGAATTTCAATGAAAAGATAGTAGGCATAAAATAGGACAGAGAAACCATGATAAAGAACCAGTCAGAAATGAAGAATACTATATCAGAAATGAAGAATACACTAAAAGAAATCAGAGGACTGAATCAGCAATTTAGAAGAAAAGGTAGCAGAAAACACCCAATCAGAGCAGCAAAAATAAAAAAAGGAATTTTTTAAAAAATGAGGATAGTTTAAGGGACCTCTGGGACATTATCAAGTGTAAAAACATCTGCCTCCTAGGGGTACCAAAGCAAAAGACAGCAAGAAATTGAGAAGCTATTTGAAAAAATAATGACTGAAAACTTCCCTAACCTGGTGAGGGAAAAAGAAAAGAAGTTCAGGAAGTGCAGAGTTCCAAACAAGATGAACCCAAAGAGGTCCACACAAAGACACATCATAATTAAAATGGCAAAGGTTAAAGAAAAAGGGATAATCTAAAAGCAGAAAGAAAGACAATTACATACAAGACAGCTCCCATAAGACTATCAGCTGATTTCTCAACAAAAACATTTCAGGCTAGAAGTTATTGACAAAAAGTATCCAAAGTAATGAAAAACAAGGAATTACAACTAATACTACCTCACCAAGTAAGGGTATCATTTAAAATTAAAGGAGAAATAAATAGTTGTCTATACAATAAAAAACTAAAGGAGTTCATTACCACCAAACCAGTATTAGAAGAAATGTTAGAAACTTTTTTAAGAAAAAGAAAAGAAAAAAAGAGGAATATAATTATAAAGCATAAAATGGCAATAAATATGTACTTATCAAGAATCACTTTAGTCCTCAGTGGATTGGGTGAGGGCCAGTGAACCAAAGGGTCACCAGTTTGATTCCCAATCAGGGTACCTGCCTGGGTTGTGGGCCAGGTCTCCAGTGTGGGGTGTGTGAGAGGAAACCCTACATTGATGTTTATCTACCTCTCTTTCTCCCTCTTTTATCCTCTCTCTAAATAAATAAAATCTTAAAAAAAAATCACTTTAAATATAAATGGATTAAATGTTTCGATTGAGAGACATAGGGTAGCTGGATGGATAAGAAAACAAGACCCATATATATGCTGTCTTCAAGAGATCTGTTTTAGATCAAAAGACACACACACACTGAAAGTAAAGTGATGGAAAAAGATATTTCATACAAATGAAAGCCAAAAAATTTAGAGTAGCAATACTCCAAATCAGACAAAATTTAAAACAAAGGCTATAATAAGAGACAGAGAAGGATGTTACATAAGGTCTAAAGGATCTATCCAGCAAGAGGACATAACACTTGTAAAAAATTTATGCACCCAACATAGGAGCACCTAAAGGCATAAAGCAAACATTGATGGACATAAAGGAAGAGAATGATAGAAATACAGTGATAGTAGGGAATTTTAACACCCTACTGACATCAATGACTAAGTCTTTAGGTTGACAGAAAGTCAACAAAGAAATAGCAGCCTCAAATCAAGCACTAGACCAGATACTATTTGATTAATATTTTTTGTAGTATTTCACTCCAAAGTAGCAGAATATACATTCTTTTCAAGTGCACATGAAATATTTTCCAGGACAGACCACATATTAAAATATAAAAGTTTCAGTGCATTTTTTTTCAATGATTGAAATCATATGAAGCATCTTTTTGGACTACAATGGAACAAAAGTAGAAATCAATTATAAGAAAAAATTAAACAACACACAAACATATGGAGACTAAGCAACATGTTACAAAAAATGAATGGGTTAACAATGAGATAAAGGAAGAAATCAAAAGATGCCTTGAGAAAAGTGAAAATGAAAACACAACCATACAAAATCTATGAGACACAATTGAAGCCGTCCTAAGGGGGAAATTCATAGCATTATAGGCCTACATCGAGAAATAAGAAAAATCTCAAATACACAATCTAACCTTACACCAAAGGGACTAGAGAAAAGACAACAACAAAACTCCAAGTGAGTACAAGAAAGGAAATAATAAATATCAGAGCAAAATGGTCTAAAAATAATATAAAAGATCAATGAAACCAAAAGCTGGTTCTTCAAAAAGATTTATTTAAAAAATTGATAAACTTAGTCAAGCTCATCAAGAGAAAAAAAGGGAAGACCCAAATAAAATTAGAATTGAAAGAGGAAAAGTAACAACAGGCACCAGAGAAATATAAAGTATTATGAGAAAAATTGCAAATAACTATATGCAAGCAAATTGGATAAATTCCTAGAAATATATAATCTTCCAAAACTGAATTAAGAAGAAACAGAAAATCTAAACAGACCAATTGCAATTAATGAAATTGAGGTGGTAATCAATAAACTCCCAACAAACAAAAGTTGTGGACCAGATGGCTTCATGGGTGAATTTTATCACACATTCAAAGAAGAACTAATACCTATTATACTCAAACTTTTCCAAAAAGCGCAAGAGGAAGGAGGTTTCTTAAGCTCATTTCATGAGGCCAGCTTTATCTAATTCAAAAACAGGTAGACACCAAAAAGAAATAAAAATTATAGGCCAATATACCTAATGAACGCAGATGGAAAACTTTCAACAAAATATTAACAAATTGAATTCATCAATACATTAAGAACATTATATATCATGAACAAGTGGGATTTATTCCTGGGGTGCAAGTTTGGTGTAATATTTGCAAATCAATTAATGTGATATATCACATAAAGAAAATAAAGGATAAAAAAGCATATAATCATAAAAATAGATTCAAAGAAAGCTTTTGACAAAAATCCAGCACACGCTTATGATAAAAACTCTCAGCAATGTGAGAATAGAGTGAACACACATGAACATAATAAAGGTCATATATGACTAACCCAGAGCTAAAATCATACTCAATGGGCAAAAAGTAAAAGTGTTTTCAAGATCAGAAACAAGATAGGGATGTCCACTTTCACTACTGTTATTCAACATAGTACTGGAAGTCCTAGTGACGGCAATGAGAGAAATAGAAGGCACCCAAATTGCAATGGAAGACGTAAAGCTGTCATTGTTTAAAGATGACATGATAGTTTATGTAGACAACCCTAAAGATCCCACCAAAAAACTACTGGAACTGTTAAAGGACTTCAGTAAAGTAACAGGATACAAAATAAATATTCAGAAGTCAGTTGCATTTTATTCACCAATAATGAACTATTAGAAAGGGGAACTGAGAGGGGATCCAAGATAGTGGAGGAGTGAGTGGAAGTTAATACTAGCCACTTCCCAGGACCAATCTGGAATTACAACTAAATTGTGGAGGAATCACCCCAAACAATTGAACAATAGTGAGAGAGAAGCCTTATAACCTCACACAGACAGAAGAATCAGCTTTGGCACAACCTGACTAGTAAGCAGTATGGTGGAGATGTGATAAGACCCGCTGGGCAACCTCAGGCAGCAGCTGAAGTGCTGGAGGGTTATCTAAGCAGCTGGTTGGATCCCCCTGAGAAGAATGGGGTCTAAACCCTAAGCTGGGATCCTCAGCCTAGGGTACCAGAGCCCAAAAAGTACACAGAATACATCCAGCTGTGAAAAGCAGCAGGGTTGCTCTCTACCAAAGATGGACATCTGGAGAAAAAAAAAGCTGTTTATAGGGCCAATGCATACATTTTCATTTGTAGCCACTTACCCTGGGCTCTTGTGGAGGATGTGGGGCAGAGTAGACTAGAGATGATGGAGGAGAGACTGGGGATGGAGGCTTTGGGGAGAGAACTGAGAGAGTAGATGCCAGGATCCTGGTGCTGAGTCATCCCCTGTACTGCAGGAGCCATCTTGCTCAGTCAGACCATTCCCCTCCAAGTTGCAGTAGCCTGAGGGCAAATAATAGCCCCAGGAGGGATTCTGACCAACTCCATGATGCTTAAACCCAACTGCTGAGTGTGGAGTGACTAGATTAACAATGGCAGGAGTCAGCCACAGATAGTAGATCCCTGGTAGTCTTGAACAGGCTGCCTAAGGTCAGACAAGGTCACAATCGGACATCATCAGAGGTGAATCCAGAAAGAAAAAACACTGGTAAATACTGAATGCTATTCAGATGAAATCCACCATGGTGTTTTCCATGATTTGTGATGTTTTCTCCCCTGCATAGCCTTTTAACATTCATTTCTTGTCCTTCAAGTTTATGCATATTATGTAACTAGATTTTATATTATAGTTTATTTCAATTCACATTTTTGCCCCTCCTTTCTCTTACCCAATTTTATCATCTTCTTTTATTATTTTTGTTTAAATTTTGTTTTCTCTCTTGCTGCAACTTGTTTCCATTCCACACTCTTACTATTTCTCTCCTGTCCAGCCTCTCAAAATGAATTTTCTTGTCAATGGTCATCTCATATTCTTTTTCCTGCTCTTAAAATACCCATGTTCTCTCTCCACCTTTAGCAATCTTTGCTCATTGGTTGTAGATAGGGTAGTTGTTGTTACATTTTTCCATTTTATCACTACATCTTCACTAATTTTGTATTTGAAACCTCAAATTTTACCGTTTCCCTCTTCTGCTCTTTTTTTGTCTCAGATTTTAATTTTGCCCTGTCTTAGCCTTATGATTTCTTTTTTTCATTTTCATTCTGCCTTTTATTTCTTTTTTTCTTTTTCTCCCATCTCAAATTTTAATTTTTCCCTCTCTTAGCCTAGTTTTCATTCCTCACTCTTACTATTCCCTCTCCCTCTATCACATCAAAATCACTTCTCTTTCCTCTAGAAACCTCTTAAGGTTTTCTTTCTTTTTTCCTTTTTATTCCCATCCCACCTATATTAATTTTAGCTCATTTGTTGTTGAAAGTGCTGTGGTGGATCTTGCTCTCCAATTTGGTCCCTATTTTTTATTATGTATTTACTTTTTTCTTTTTATTTCTCTCTCTCATTTTATTTTATTTTAATTTCTATTTAAATCTAATACTATATACTTCCCATCTCTTACTCCATTCTGCCTTCTTCATGCCCTTTTTTATGATATAAATTTTACTTTCTCTCTTCACATTGCTCCAGTTCCCTCTACAGTCTCAAAATTATTTTTCTTTCGGTAAGTCATCTCATATTTGCTCTCCTTTCTTATAACAGTCTTAATCTCTTTACACTCTTATTAATACTGGTTCATTTTCTGTTGAGAGTGGATCTATAGGTGGGAGTTATTTTTGTGAGTGTGGGTTTGTTTCCTAGGCTTTGTGGTTTTGTTCTGGCAGCACCAACATAACAGCGCACAAGATGGGGTGGGTGGAATGACCCTCAGTGAATCAGCTAGAGGGCCACCAAAGAATGACCCTACAACAATCAAAACCCAATTACATCCAGAGAGCCAACATAGACAGTATAATGGGCATCCCAAGAACATCAAGTTCAGGAGATCAAGGAGACTATATTGCTGAATCACACAGGTCTCCAACAATAGAAGTTCACACCACAAAGACAGGGAGACAAAACAGATCAATTTACAAAGCAGAAACAAATAAGAATAGTCTACCCAACAATGGGAAGACAAAGAAACAACACCTCATAAAAAGAAAAGAAGGAATATCCATAAAGAGTGCTAAAAGAAATAGAGGCAGGTAAACTATCAGATATTGAGTTCAAAACAATGGTTATAAGGAAACTCAATGAGCTTAGAGAGTATTACCAAAAACTACTGGGAAGCTACAGAGAACTTACTACAAACTACATCAGCATGAAAAAGGACACAGAAACTATTAACAAGAGCTGGGAGGAAGTGAATAATACAATCTATGAACTGAAGAACACAGTAGAAGGAACAAAATACAGGCAAGATGAAGCAGAGGATCAAAACAGTGAGCTGGAGGACAAGGTAGAAAAAAACACCCAGAAAGAGCAAGAAAAGTAAAAAAGACTCCAAAAGAATGAAGAAGGCTTGAGGGAGCTGCAGTACAACATGAACCATATCAATATCCACATAATAGGGATACCATAAGGAGAAGAAGAGAAGCAAGGAATAGAAAATGTGTTTGAAAAAATAATGATGGAAAATTTCCCTAATTTGATGAGAGAAAAAGTCACACAAGTCCAGGAAGCACAGAGGGTCCCAGTCAAGAGGGGCCCAAAGAGCCCCACTCCAAGACACATCATAATTAAAATGGCAAATTTTAAAAACAAAGAGAGAATCTGAAAGGGCAAGGGAGAATCAGGAAGTAAGATACAAGGGCGTCCCAGTAAGCATGGCAGATGATTTTTCAATAGAAACACTACAAGCCAGGAGAGAATGGCAAGAAATACTCCAAGTAATTAAAAACAAATGCCAGCAACCAAGACCACTCTGCCCAACAGGGCTCTCATTTAAAATGGAAGGTGAAATAAGGAGTTTCCCAGGCAAAAGAAGGCTGAAAGAACACACTTCTACCAAACAGCACTGCAAGATATGCTAAAGGGACTACTTCAAGAAAAGGAAGAAAAAAGGTGAGAGAGAGAGGGACACAGGTATAAAGGAAGTAAAATGGCAAGGAATAAGTACCTATCAATAATAACCTTACATGTAAATGGATTAAATGCTCCAATCAAGAGGCATAGAATAGCTGAATAGATAGGAAAACATGACCCGCACATATGCTGCCCTAAGAGACCCACCTCAGAACAAAAGATCTACACAGATTCAAAGTGAAGAGTTGGAAAAAAATATTCCAAGCACATGGACAGGAAAAAAAAAAAAAACCTGGGTAGCAATACTTAGATAAAATATACTTCAAAACAAAAGCTATAAAAAGAGACACAGAAGAACACTTCATGATACACAAGAATCCACCAAGAAGACATAAGCATTGCAAACATATATGTACCCAACATAGGAAATATGTTAGAAAATCTTTCAAGAAAGTTATAGACAACAACATATTTATACTAGGGGATTTTAACACCCCACTGTCAACAATGGATAGATCTTCCAAACAAAATATCAACAAGGATATTATGGCATTGAACAATGCCCTAGATCAAATAGACTTAACTGATTTTTTATATATATAAACTTTCAACCCAAAGAAGCAAACACACATTCTTTTCAAATGCACATGGAACATTATCAAAGATAGACTACATGATAGGACAAAGAACAAGCCTGAACAAATTCTAGAAAATCGAAATCATATAAAGCATTTTCTTGGACTACAATAGCTTGAAACTAGAATCCAACCTCAAGAAAAAAATTAGAAACATTCAAATTCCAGGAGACTGAAAACATATTATTAAACAATGAATGGGTTAAGAATGAGTTCAAGGAAGAAATCAAAAAGTTTCTGGAAACAAATGAAAATGAACACACAACAGCCCAAAACCTATGGGACACAGTGAAGGCAATCCTAAGAGGGAAGTTCATACCAATACAGGCCTACCTAAAAAATATTTAATAAACAATCTAACCCTACAGATGCAAGAACTTGAATAACAACAACAAGCAAACCTAGGGTGAGTAGAAGGAAGGAAATAATCATGATCAGAACAGAATTAAATGACATAGAGACTAAAAGAACAACTCAAAGGATCAATAAATCTAGGAGGTGATTCTTTGAAAAGATAAACAAAATTGACAAGCCTTTAAGCAGACTCATCAAGAAAAAAGAGAGGACCCAAATTAATAAAATCAGAAATGAAAGAGAAGAAACTAAAACTGATACCAAAGAAATGCAAAAGACTGTAAGAACTTACTAAGAACAACTATATACCAAGAAATTTGAAAACTTGGGTGAAATGGACAAATTTCTGGAAATATATAATCTTCCAAAATGGGGTCAAGAAGAAGCAGAAAGCCTGAACAGATTGATAACAGCTAGTAAAATCAGGCAGCAATCAAAATACTCCTGGCACACAAAAGCCCTGGTCTGGATATTTTCACAGGAGAATTTTACAAAACATGTAAGGAAGAGCTAACTCCTATCCCTCTCAGACTGTTCCAAAAAACCCAAGAAGAGGGAAGGCTCCCAAACTGTTTTTGAGGCCAGCATCATCCTAATCCCAAAACTGGATAGAGAAACACACAAAAAAGAACACTAAAGGCCAATATTGCTGGCCTAGTGGCAAACCGCATCCAAGAATACATTCAAAAGATCATACACCATGACCAAGTGGGATTCGTCCTAGGGATGCAAAGATGGTCCAATATTCACAAATCAATAAATGAAATATATCACATAAACAAAAAGAAAGACAAAAATCAGATGATCATATCAATAGATGCAGAAAAAGCATTTGATAAGGTACAGCACCCATTTATGAATAAAACACTCAGCAAAGTGGGAGTAGAAAGAGCATACTCAACATAATACAGGCCATATATGAGAGACATAGAGCCAACATCATACTCAACAGGCAAAAACTAAAAGCTTTCCCTCTAAGATTAGGAACAAGACAAAGGTGTCCACTTTCACCACTTCTATTCAACATAGATTTGGAAGGTATAGTCACAGTGATCATACAAAAAAAAAAAAAAAGAAACAAAAGGCATCTAAATTGGAAAGGTGGAAGTGAAACTGTCATTGTTTGCAGATGACATGATAGTGTATGTAGAAAACACTGTAGACACCACCAAAAAACTACTTGACCTAATAAGCGAATTTGGCAAAACAGCAGGATACAAAGTCAATATTCAGAAATTGAAGCCATTTTTGAACACCAACAATGAAATATCAGAAACATATCAGGAAAAAAATCCCATTTGCTTTAACAACAAGAAAAATAAAGTACCTAAGAACAAACCTAACCAATGAGGTAAAAGACCTGTACTCAGAAAACTACACAACACTGAAGAAATAAATTAAGGAAGACAAAAATAAATGGAAGCATATACGGTGTTCTTGGATTGGAAGAATTAACATCATCAAAATGTCCATACTACCCAAAGCAATTTATAGATTCAATGCAATCTCTTTTAAAATACCAAACATATTTCACAGATTTAGAACAACCATTTCAAAACTTTTTATGGAACCATAAATGACCCCAAATAGCCTCAACAATTTTGAGAAAGAAGAATAAAGTAGCAGGGATCACAATACCTGATATCAAACTATATTACAAGGCCATTGTAATCAAAATAGCCTGCTACTGGCATAAAAACAGACACATAAACCAATGGGATAGAACAAAGAGCCCAGAAATAAACCCAAGTCTCTACAGTCAATTAATATTTGACAAAGGGGGAAGCAGCAAAAAATGGAGTAAAAATAGCCTCTTCAACAAATGGTGCTGGGAGAGCTGGACAGCTACATGCAAAAAAAAAAAAAAAAAAAAAAAAAAAAAAAAAAAAAAAAAAAAAAGTAATGTGAGCACCAACTTACACCATACACAAAAATAAATTCAAGGTGGAAAAAAGATTTAAATACAAGTCATGACACCATGAAAGTCCTAGAGGAGAACATAGGCAGGAAAACTCCAGATATTCCACGCAGCAGTATTTTTACTGATACATCCTCTAGAGCAAGGGATATAAAGGAAAGAATAAACAGATGTGACTACATCAAAATAAAAAGCTTCTACGTGGCTAACAAAAATATCAGCATTACAAAAAGGGAACCAACCATATGGGAAAGTGTATTTTTCGATGATACTTTGGACAAGGGTTTGATCTCCAAAATATATGAAGAACTCACATGACTCCACTCCAGAAAGACAAACGATCCAATTAAAAAATGAGTAAAGGATCTGAACAGACATTTCTCCAAGGAGGACATACAGAGGGTCCAGCGACATATGAAAGGATGCTCGGCATCATTAGCCATCAGAGATATGCATATTAAGCCACAATGAGGTACCACTTCACACAGGTCAGACTGGCCATCATAAACAAATCAAGAAACAAGTGCTGGTGAGGTTGTGGAGAAAAGGGAACCCTAGTGCACTGTTGGTGGGATTGCAGACTGTTGCAGCCACTGTGAAAAACAGTATGGAATTTCCTCAGAAAACTAAAAATGGAACTGCCTTTTGATGCAGCAATTCCACTGCTGGGATTATACACTAAGAATCCTGAAACACCAATTTAAAAGAACCTATGCACCCCGATGTTCATAGCAGCCTTATTTACAATTGCCAAGTGCTGGAAGCAGCCTAAGTGCCCATTAGTAAATGAGCGGATCAAAAACTGTGGTATATTTACACAATGGAATATTACACAGCAGAAATAAAGAAAGAGCTCCTACCCTTCACCAACAGCATGGATGGAACTGAAGAGCATTATGCTAATTGAAATAAGCCAAGTGGTAAAGGACAAATACCACATGATCTCACTTACAAGTGGAACCTAATCAACAAAACAAGCAAGTGAGCAAAGTATAACCAGAGAATAGAGATAAAGAACAAACTGACAGTGACCAGATGGGAGGGGACAGAGGGATAATGGGGGAATATAGAGAAAGGGCCGTCAAGGAACATGTATAAAGGATACATGGACAAATCTGATGGGGGGTAGGATTGAGGGTGGGAGGTCGTATATACATGTGGGACTCATGGACAAGGACAATGTTGGGGAGGATTGAATGTGGAAAGTTGGGGCTGGGTAGGGCAGGGGAGACTTATGGGGGGGGAATGGGGACAACTGTAACTGAACAACAATAAAAAGTATTTTTTAAAAAGAAAAAAGTTAGAGGAACTGAGAAAGCAATCCCGCTTGCAATTGCTTTAAATAAATATAAGAATACATTTAATCAAGGAGATAATAAACCTGTACTCAGGAAATTATGAGACACTGAAGAAAGAAACTGAATAAGATATAAGTAAATGGGATTATACCACGCTCATGGATAGGAAGAATTAACATTGTTAAAATGTCTGCATTGCAAAAAAGCAAGCTATAGATTCAATGTACTTTCAATCAAAATACTAATGGCATATTTCACAGAACTACAACAAATAATCCAAAAATTTATATGGAACTACAAAAGACCCCAAATAGCCACATCAACTTTAAGAAAAACGAAGCTGGAGGTGTCACACATTACTTGATATCAACTTGTACTAATAGGCTATAGTAATCAATACAACATGGTACCAGCTTAAAGACAGACACAGAGATCAATGGAACAGAATCAAGAGCTCAGAAATAAACTCACACTTATATGGGCAATTAACATTTAACAAATGAGGCAGGAACATATGATGGGGTAAAACAGTCTATTCAATAAATAGTGTTGGGAAAATTGGACAGACACATGCAAAAAAAACCCCAACAAACTAAACCATCTTCTTACACCATATACAAAATTAAACTCAAAATGCATTAAAGGCTTAAATGTAAGGCTTGAAGCCACAAAACTAGAAGAAAATACAGGCAGTGAAATCTCTGACATTTCTTTTAGTGATATTTTTTTCTGATATATCTCTTCAGGCAAGAGAAACAAAAGAAAAAATAAACCAATGGGACTACATCAAACTAAAAAGTTTTTGTATAGTAAAGAAAACCATCAACAAAACAAAAAGACAACATATTGAATGGGAGAACATATTCACCAATGATACATGTATAGAGAACTCATACAACTCAACACTAAAACCAGAAACAATCTCAGTAAAAAATGGGCAGAGGATCCAAATAGACACTTCTATTCAATTGAAAAATAGAGGAAATAAAGATGACCAATAGACATACGAGAAAATGCTTGACATCAGTAATCGTCAGAAAAATGCAAATGAATACCACAGTGAGATATATTACCTCATACCTGTTAGAATGGCTATCATCAATAAATAAACAAATAGGTTAGAAGATGGGAGCGCAGTAGGAAAGAACAGATTCCACTTTCCCCTACACATGGTGGAAATATCTAGCCGATCTACTGAGGAGCGGAGCAAACAGCCAACAGTACCACAGCATATATGAAAATAGGAGATCAAAAATTGTAGCAGACATTGAAACACCAGGCGGTAATGAGAGTACCTCAGGACAGTAGGAGGCCAGGGATCAGCGTGGAGAGGAGGGTGGTGGAAGCCCCAGCCCTGCACTTGCTGCGTCTGCTACAGGGCTCTAGGGAGGGAGCCAGGTCAACCTCTCACTCCCCGGCCAAACAAGGGTTGAGCAGCAATGGGAGAGACCTGGTTGCTTGAAGTCACAGGGAGGGGAGTTAAGGTCTGAGTGGCAAACACACTGGGGCTGTGAGCACCCACGATAGCCCTGGGTGGAGTACATGCCCAAGCCTGTGTGACCAGAGGTGCCCATGCAACCAGAGACACCCAGAGGAGGGGGCTTTGTGGAAGACCTGGAGCCCATGCTGGGAACCCGGGGAGTGCAAGTGATCCATGGGAGAACCAGAGACCATGCATGTAAACACAGGGAGTGCGCATGAGCCCTGGGAAACCTGGAGCTCATACTGGTGAACTTAGGGTGAGCATGTGCAAACCAGGAAACCTGGAATCCACGCCCGTAAGCACGGCGTTGGCTCATGCCCTGTAGGAGACCCCAGCACACACCCATAAACTGGGAAAAGTGCTCACTCCCCAGGAGGCTCAGAACTCATGACTGAGGCCCTCCGCAGAGAAGCGCTGGACTAGCTCTGGGGAGAGTAGCACAAAGCTGACTGAGTGCTGAACAGAGAGAAAAGTGATACCATCACCCCTCAGCCCATTGAAGCCCAAAAATGGCTTGGCCAGTTTGAAACCAGCAAGAGGGTTTTTTTTAAAAATATGTATATTTTTTATTTTATTTTGTTTATTTTTTATTTTTATCCCTCAATTCCTTTTGCTTCTCTTTCTTGCTTTCTTGTTTTGTTCCTTCTTCCATTCTTTCCAATTTTATCTCTTCTTCCTCTTTGTTTTTTCTTTTTTCATTTTTTCCCCTTTTTAAATACCCATGAGTGAGACAAAAAACAAAACAAAACAAAAAGAAAAACAAGCAAAAAACAAAACCGGAACTGTGAAAAAACCAGAGTTGGACCCACAGAGGGGGCATCCAAACAGCTGAGATGGTAGAAGCTGTGAACACCAGGATACCCAAAGGAGACTGCACCACCGAATCTCACAGGTATTCTACCACAGAAGTTCACACCATAAACCCAGGGAGCCAGAACAGATCAATTTAAGAAGCTGAGGCTAAGAAGAAGAGTCTCACAAACAATGGGAAGACAAAGAAATAATCCCCAAATGAAAGGAAAGGAGAAAGCCTCTGAAAGAATGCTAAATGAAACAGAGGCAACTCAACTATCAGATATTGAGTTCAAAGCAATGGTCATCAGGAAACTCCATGAGCTCACAATGAGCTACCACAAACTACAGGGAAGCTACAATGAACTCACTGCAAACTATATCAACATGAAAAAGGAAATAGAAACTATCAGCAAGGGCCAGGAGGAAATGAAGAATACAGTTTCTCAACTGAAGAACATAGAAGAAGAAATCAAAAGCAGAATTGATGAAGCAGAAGATCGGATCAGCGAGTTGGAGGACAAAGTAGAAAAAAACACCCAAAAAAGGCAAGAAAAGGAAAAAAGGCTCAGAACGAATGAAGAGGGATTAAGAGAAATGCAAGACAATATGAAACTTAATAGTATTTGTATAACAGGGATACCAGAAGGAGAAGAAGAAGAACAAGGGAGAGAAAACCTATTTGAAAAAGTAATGATGGAAAACTTCCCTCATTTGATGAGAGAAAAAGTCACACAAATCCAGGAAACACAGAGAGTCCCAAAAAGAGGAACCCAAAGAGGCCCACTTCAACACACATCATAATTAAAATTGCAAAATTCCAACACAAAGAGAGAATCTTAAAGGCAGCAAGGGAGAAAAAGGAAGTAACGTAAAAGGGAGCTCCGATAAGGTTAGCAGCTGACTTCTCAATGGAACCGCTCCAAGCCAGAAGAGAATGGCAAGAAATATTCCAAGTAATTAGAACCAAAGGACTGTAACCAAGGCTGCTTTACCCAGCAAGGCTTTCAATCAAGGTAGAAGGCCAAATAAGGAGCTTCCCAGACAAAACAAGTCTCAAAGAAAACACCTCTATCAAAACAGTTCTGCACGAGATGCTAAAGGGACTGCTTTAAAGAAAGGAAGGAAGAGATAAAGATAGAGATAGAGATAGAGTAGAAGTAAATAGACAGATGGGGGGAGAGAGAGAGAGAGAGAGGAACACAGGTACAAAAATGGCAATGAATATGTACCTATCAATAATAACCTTAAATATAAATGGATTAAATGCTCCAATCAAAAGACATAGAATAACTGAATGGATAAAAAAACCATGACCCACACATATGCTGCCCACAAGAGACCCACCTCTGGACAAAAGACCTACACAGACTCAAAGGGAAGGGATGGAAACTAATTTTCCAAGCAAATGGACAGGGAAAATAAGCCAGGGTAGCAATACTCATATCAGACAAAATAGACTTCAAAGGAAGAGCCATAAAGAGAGACCCAGAAGGTCACTTCATAATGCTCAAGGGAAGAATCCACCAAGAAGACATAAACATTGTAAATATATATGCACCCAACATAGGAGCACCTAAATACATAAAGAAAATCTTAGAGGACTTCGAGAAAGATATTGACAGCAACACAATTATAGTAGGAGATTTTAACACCCCACTGTCAAAAATGGACGGATCTTCCAAAAAAAAAATATCAACAAAGATATTGTGGCATTGAACAACAGTCTAGATGAAATGGACTTAACGGATATACCCTTCATCCCAAAGAAACTAAATACACATTCTTTTTAAATGCACATGGAACATTTTGTAGGATAAACCATGTGATAGGATACGAAACAAGCCTCAACAAATTCAAGAAAATTGAAATCACACCAAGCATTTTCTCCAACCATAAGGGACTGAAACTAGAAACCAACTCCAAGGGGGAAAACCCAAAACCCTCAAAATCATGGAGATTGAAGAGCATGCTATTAAACAATGAATGGGTCTAGAATGAAATTAGGGAAGAAATAAAAAAAAATTTCTGGAAACAAACAAAAATGAACTCATAGTGACCCGAAACTTATGGGACACAGCAAAGTCAGTCCTGAGAGGGAAGTTCATAGTGATACAGGCCTACCTAAAAAAGATAGAAACATTTCAAACAAACAACTTAACCCTATGCCTACAAGAACTCAAGGAACAACAACAAAGACAGCCCAGAGCAAGTAGAAGGAAGGAAATAACCCAGATCAGAGCAGAATTAAATGACATAGAGACTAAAAGCACAATTCTAAGGATCAGTGAATCAAGGAGTTGGTACCACAGATATACAAAGGATTCGTATTTCTTCATAATAAGAAATTACTATGAAGAACTGTATGCCAAGAAATTTGAAAACCTAGGTGAAATAGACAAGTTTCTAGAAAAATATAATCTTCTAAAACTCAATGAAGAAGAAGCAGAAAGCCTGAACAGACCAATAACAGCAGATGAAATTGAAGCAGTAATCAAAAAACTCCCAACACACAAAAGCCCTGGACCAGATGGTTTCACAGGGGAATTCTACAAAGCATTTAAGGAAGAGCTAACCCCTATCCTTCACACACTATTCCAAAAAATCCAAAATGAAGGAAGACTCCCAAACTCTTTTAATGAAGCCAGCATCATCCTAATCCCTAAACCAGATAAAGACACAACAAAGAAAGAAAACTTCAGGCCAATATCACTGATGAACTTAGATGCTAAAATCCTGAACAAAATATTGGCAAACTGCATCCAACAATACATTCAAAAGATCGTACACCATGACCAAGTAGGATTCATCCCAGGGATGCAAGGATGGTTTAACATTCACAAATCAGTAAATGTAATACATCACATAAACAAAAGCAAAGACAAAAATTACATGATCATATCAATAGTTGTGGAAAAAGCATTTGATAAGTTCCAGCATCCATTTATGATAAAAACACTCAGCAAAGTGGCAATAGAAGGAGCATTCCTCAACATAATAAATAATATGAGAGACCTACAGCCAACATCATACTCAACAGGCAAAAACTAAAATCTTTTCCTCTAAGATCAGGAACAGGAGAAGGTTGTCCACTTTCACCACTTCTATTCAATATAGTATTGGAAGTCTTAGCCACAGTGATTAGACAAGAAAAGGAAATAGAAGGCATCCAAATTGGAAAGGAGGAAACAAAACTATCATTGTTTACAGATGACATGATAGTGTACACACAAAATCCTATAGGCTCAGCAAAAAAGCTGCTTGACCTAATAAATGAACTTGGCCAAACAGCGGGATACAAAGTCAATATCCAGAAATCAAAGGCATTTTTGTATATAAACAATGAAACAGCAGAAGCAGAAATCAAGAAAAAAATCCCATTCAATATAGCAAAAAGAAAAATAAAATACCTAGGAATAAACCTAACCAAGGAGGTAAAAGACCTGTATGCAGAAAACTACACAACACTGAAGAATGAAATCAAGGAAGACAAAAACAAATGGAAACATATACTGTGTTCATGGATCAGAAGAATTAATATCATCAAAATGTCTGTACTACCCAAAGCAATTTACAAATTCAATGCAATACCTATTAAAGTACCAATGGCATATTTCACAGACATAGAACAAACACTTGAAAAATTTATATGGAACCATAAATGACCTCAAATAGCTGCTGCAATTTTGAGAAAGAAGAGCAAAGTAGGAGGGATCACAATACCTGATACCAAACTTTATTACAAGGCCACTGTAATCAAAACAGCCTTGTACTGGCATAAACACAGGCACATGGACCAGTGGAACAGAACAGAGAGCCCAGAAATAAGCCAAAGTCTCTACAGTCAATTAATATTGGACAAAGGGGGCAGCAACATAAAATGGAGTAAAAATAGCCTCTTCAACAAGTGGTGTTGGGAGAATTGGACAGCTATGTGCAAAAAAATGAAACTCAAGCACCTACTTACACCATATACAAAAATAAATTCAAGGTGGATAAAAGATTTAAATATAAGCCGTGACACCATTAAAGTCCTAGAGGAGAACATAGGCAAGAAAATCTCAGATACTTCATGCAGCAACATTTTTACTGATATGTCCCCTAATGCAAGGGACATAAAGGAAAAAATAAACAAATGGGTTCTCATCAAAATAAAAAGCTTCTTCATGGATAAAAAAAACAGTATTAAAATAAAAAGACAACCGACCATATGGGAAAACATATTTGCCAATGATACCTCAGACAAGGGTCTAATCTCCAAAATATATGAACAACTTACATGACTCCACTCTAAGAAGACAAGCAACCCAATTAAAAATGGGCAAAGGACTTGAACAGACACTTCTTCAAGGAGAACATACAGAGGAACCAGAGACACATGAAAAGATACTCAGTATTGCTAGCTATCAGAGAGAGGCAAATTAAAACTACAATGAGATACCACTTCATACCAGTCAGCATGGTCATCATAAACAAAGCAACAAAATACAAGTGTTGGAGAGATTGTGTAGAAAAGGGAACCCTAGTGCACTGTTGGTGGGATTGCAGACTGGTACAACCACTATGGAAAACAGTATGGATTTTTTCTAAGAAAACTAGAAATGGATCTACCTTTTGCCCCAGCAATTCCACTGCTAGGATTATATCCTAAGAACCCTGAAACACCAGTCCAAAAGAACCTATGCACCCCAATGTTCACAGCTGCACAATTTACAATAGCCAAGTGTTGGAAGCAACCTAGGTGCCCATCAGTAAATGAAAGGATAAAAAAACTATGGTACATTTACACAATGGAATTCTATGCAGCATAAAGAAAGAAGGAGCTCCCACCCTTTGCAACAGCATGGATGGAACTGGAGAGCATCATGCTAAATAAGCAAAATAAGTCAGGCAGTGAAAGACAAATCCCCTATGATCTCACCTTAAACAGGAACCTAATCAACAAAACAAACAAACAAGGGTAATATAACCAAAGACACTGAAACTGAGAAGAGGCTGACAGTCATCAGAGGGGAGTGGGGAGGGAATTTCAGGGGCAAAGGGGAAGGGTTTAGAGCAACAAGTATAAAGGACACATGGACAAAAACTAGGAGGAGGTGGAAATGGGAGGGAGGTGTGGAGGGCTGGGGTGGTGGGCTGGGATGGGAGTAAAAGACAGAAAACTGTACAAGAAAAACAACTAAAATAAAATTAAAAACAAAAAAATAAATCAACAAATAATAAGAGTTGCTGAGGATGTGGAGAAATGGGGACCCTGGTGCATTATGGATAGGAATGCAGATTGGTGCAGCCACTGTGGGAAACATTTTGGAGGGTTTTCCAAAAGCTAAAAATGTAACTGTCTTATGACCGAGCAATTGCACTTGTAGGTATATACCCAAATAAATCTGAAACACTAATTTGTAAGCAAAGAGGGGTGGGCAAAGTAGGTTTTGAGTACATGAAACTCAGGCTTTATTCCTGAATTATTATTTGTGTATTAATTATTGTAGTATTTATTTGTACTTTTTGTCTTATTATTATTTCATATCTTTACTTATGATTTATCTTTTAGGTAATGGTGGCTGTTGATTTACCTTTTGCTCACCCCAGTATGTGCACCCCAGTACATTCATTGCAGCATTATTTACCACAGCCAAAATGTGGATGCAGCCTCTGTGCTGCCCAAGCCATTTTATCCGCCTATTAGTAGATGAGTGGATAAAACAGTGGTGGGATCTATATCTGTATATATCTATATTATATATAGATATCTATATATAATGGAATATTAATTGGCCATAAAAAGAATGAAATTTTACCATTTCTTACTGCTTGGATGGATGTAGACAGTTTTATGCTAAGTGAAATAAATCAGTCAGAAATAAACAAACAAAATTGAAACATTCATAGATATAGAGAACAGACTGATGTTTGCCAGAGGCAAGGAAGTTTGAGGTACAGGGTGCAAAGAATGAAGGGATTGAGGAATATGAATGGGCAGTTATAGAAGTTAGAGGGATGTAAAGTATAGCGCAGGGAGTATAGTCAGTAGTATTACAATGACTATGGCGCCAGGTGGGTACTGGGAAGACTGAGGAGCAGGAGCACTTCGTAAAATGTATGATCGTCTAACTACTGTGCAATGTCCCTGAAACTAATACAAATAATTTGAATGTAAAAAAAAGACCATCCTCCACAACCTATCTTCTTCTCCCTCCATGTGCATCCGTCCTAATTTCTAAACTGTCAGCAGCTTAGCCTTTAATTTATGTGTTAGACTTCTTGGTCCATTAGTCCATCCATTATCCCACAGGGCAGTGGTTCTCAATCAGGGAAATTCAACCTCTCTAGCCCCTGCCTCAGGGATATTTGACAATGTTTGGAGGCATGTTTAATTTTCACAACTGGAGGGTATATATGTGTGTTCTTACCAGCCTTTGTTGGGTGGAAGCAGGGATGCTGAGAAACACCTCAGAGTGCACAGGATGCCTCCACAAACAAATAATTACCCAGCCAAACATATTGATAACGCTAAGTTTCGGAACCCTGCTATTTGCTGGGGTTGGGGGGTGTGTCCAAATTTAAGCTGCTTGGGTTCAGGGAACATTTTCTGTGAAAAGAGAAAGTTAAAGTGACCTTGTAGGGAGGACCTTTTGGGCAGGGTACATATATCATCGTGTTTTTTAATGCTGAATTTTAAATTGAGACTTAAGTTGTACATGATTGTACTGTGAATGTTCATGAAGTCCAGAAGATTTTCTTCCATTCTTGTAGAGAGGTAACCTTGATCCTCCTCTAGGGTCTAGGAAAAAGAACGTAAAATTTGAAAAGGACCCAGTATCACAGTGATCATTCAAAACTTCACTATTGCAGCACACAGAGGCAATTTCCTAATACAATACTGCCACCTTCTGGAATCAGGCACTATTTACATCTCCTACCCAAATGTTGAAGGTCAACACTTGACCCAGGGAGGCCTGTGACCCTGCAGCCTGAAGTTGCCATTTCGGGGTACATCGACTTAGTCTTTACAACTAATAAGGAAAAGGCCCAGTATATCTCACTTGTCAAATGTAAGTTGAATATTCAAGGATCAGTGGCATGGTCCCAGCAGCATTTCAGTTTACACAAAAAGTGGCCGCTGTTGCTTTGGTGGAAGTTTATTTGCCTTATCATCCTGGAGTAAAGTCACTGATGGGCTCAGTGGGGACTTCAGATCACAGAGGTTCAGCACACAGAGCTCATGCTGTGTGCTGTGCTGTCAGTAATATCATCCTTTTCTATGGCCTAGGAGTTTTGTGTCTTCTGTCAATATTCATAAAATAATAACATTATTATTAGCTTGTGATTAGGGTTCACCTGTGAACCTGACTGGGCCTGCTTCACTGATGGTTCTGCTGAGTTGGAGCCTCTTGGTGTCCACTGGGCTGCCGTCCTGAACACTGCTGTGGCTGTCAACTCCGTGGGCAGAACTGAAGACCATTCTTATAACTCTGCCTAATGCTCCCTATGATGAGACTTATATTTTTTACTGACTTTTGATACACTGACAACAGTTTAGCAGTCTGGTCTGCTACCTGTTCCAACACTTGGAAGACTGCAGACAGATAGATAAAACCGCCCTGGCACCTGTGGTGGGAACACCTTAGACCCCAGGTGTATAATTAGCATCTTTGTTGCCTCATTCCAGCACTGCCACTTGTCAGATAGGCACTGCACCTGACGATCTGTGGACACGGCTGAGCCCGGATTATTCTGCTGTCCCTGATGTCATCAACAGCTGTTCCCAGCTTGGACCCCCTTTAAACAGGCATAAACATGTGGAGTGACACAACCTTGTGTCATTGTGGCTGTCACAAATTCACATACTCCTCTGATGCTTGAGACATCTTAGGTTATGCCATGTGTGGAAAAGGAGGGAACAACCACTCAGTGACACTGCCCGTGCGACTTAACCAAACTTATGTAACAATGTTGATCCAAATCAAGTTTAACAACAAATCCAATAGAAGTTCTCTGTGCCTTTTGGGTTATGTGTTTGTATATGGTTGGGAATGGGCCACAGAGTGTTTCTCCACTGGGCATGGAGGTTGTTTCTGTCCCATTTATTGCCTCCTGTAATTATTGACAATGGCATCAAAGATCAGCAGATCAGTATAAACTCCCTTGTGTGTATTGTAATGGATAATGGACCAGTCTTAGACTGGACTGCATCCTGCCTGAAATAAAGCCCCTGCTCTACTCCAAGACAGCTGCATGACTCCAGGACCCAGGAAGGTATATTTGAGATCAATATTGCAGGTTAAGTTCATCTCATTGTTTGGAATCCTGCTGATGGTGGCCTTAATTAAATGCTGTATGAGACATTGCTGATGTCTCATACATCGGCAGAGTTGCCAATAGACTGCACACTTTTGTGAACGTTCTTGGGAAGCCAAGACATGTAGGCATAATGGGAGACTGATGGGGGTAGCAGTCTTCCATGGACCCTGAACATCCCTGAACATTTTTTGCTTGGTATGCCAAAACCGCTCTTTACCCATACCACTCCTCAGGGTTGTGTTTACAGGGAGCAATCTTGAGGGTTGGAATTATATAAAGTCAGGCATTTGTTTCAAGATTATTGGATAGGGAGAAGAATTGAGTGAGGTATAGATGAAACAACATTGTCTAAGAATTTATAAGTTCTGAGTCTGGGTCAGGGGGACCTATGGGTTCAAAGTGCAGGCTTTCTCATCACTCACTATGATAGTGGGGAATTCCTAAGCTCAGAATCCCGCATCTGCATCATGGTGCCACGGCATGTATGACATCCTCTGGGCCCTGCACATCACCCTCATGGACCTGCTGCAAGGATCCAGTGCTCATGCTGTGTGCTGTGCTGTCAGTAATACCATCCTTTTCTATGGCCTAGGAGTTTTGTGTCTTCTGTCAATATTCATAAAATAATAACATTATTATTAGCTTGTGATTAGGGTGAAATCCCAAACCTTGATAGGGGGTGGGGTCTGGGAGGTGCTATGGTGTTTGGTCAAAATTGCCAGGCACAAGTTTAGTTGTGGAACTTTGTTTCTACATTGAGAAAACAATGTGCAATTTATTAAACTTGTCTTGCAACTGCAACAAATTTTGCCAAGCTGGAAATTTAGAACTTTATTTAGTCATTTTTAAAGCTTAATTAAAAATTTGAAAATTACGAAGGATCTCAGGCATCGATAAAAGTGGAGAGATTGGTATGATGAGCCCCCGTACAGACATCACTCAGCATCATTGTCAGCTCATGGCTAGTCTATTTCTTCGGTATCTGCCTCCTGTCCCTTCTTACTTTGAAGAACATTCATAAAATCATATAATTTCATTTGTAATACATTATGTTTTTTAGGTTATTGACTGGAATTTGTTTGTTTTATAGTTATATTCTTTGTATTTCTCAATAGCTATTTTGTGAACATTGGCTATCCTCCTACATCAATAATAATTTTTCAAAAAGCATCACAATTCTCCCTCTCCCTCACACCTCAGATATTCTGGAAGTAACCAAAACTGTACATAATGGTAAATGTATAGAGTAAGTTCTGTAGTTCTTTAAAAAAAGAAATAAATGAAGTTAGGAAAAAAAAACTAAAGAAAATGTAAATTAGTAATAAAATAATTAATGACAAAATATATAGAATTGACTAATTCCAACAACTATATCTTTGAAAAAAATAAAGTATACAACTTTTTGACAAATCAAATAAAAAAATGAGGTAAAATATAAAACATTTATTGAGATCTGTAACTAAAAATATGGATGTTAAAATAATTTAATACTGTGAAATACTTTATGCAAATAATTTTGAAACTCATAAAGAGACCTAATTTCTGACAAATTATCCATCTATATCTATCTATCTATCTATCTGTCTGTCTGTCTGTCTGTCTGTCTGTCTATCTATCTATCTATCATCATCTATCTATACTGTATCAGTTGTAGCTTCCTCCTCTCAGAGATTTGGTTGATTTTGGTTCAAATGCCACTTTTATTTTCTTGACAACCCAAAGACCTTCTCACGCTTTGAGATTTTGCAACTCGTTCATGTGTTTCACCACATCCACACTATTGCCCGGGTATAGGGTGTTCTTAACCTCTAGCAACATCAAGCAGGTCTCTGCCCATTTTCCACGCGGAAGCTACTTAATTACAGCAAGCCACAAGATCATAGATTAGTCAGCTTTTTAAAGTTTTGTAGGCACATACATTACTCTGTAGACTCTTCTCATTTTTATAACCTTTTAAAAATGTGGAAACTTTTCGTAGTTCTCAATAATAAAAGTTGGGCTGTGCTTATGGCTGCCCGAACAGACGAGCTGCTGCCTGCTGTACCTGTACTCCACGGACAAGAGCTCAGTGGGCCGGCAACTTTTCCGTCTTCTCCCTCATTGTCCTCCAAGGTCAGGGCTTCGTCCTTTCCCTGGCTGCAAGGGCTGACAGCTGCCGAAGTCTTCCAGCTTCCAGCGGGGCACAGCTCTTGGCCCTCTGATGGCAGGTGAGTCCCCGCCTGGCCGGGCAGCCTGGCAGGGCCGGCAGCCTCGACTTCTGGTGCAGGTGACTGAGAGCCGCATGTTCAGATCAGCGTTCCCACCCCGCCCCTGCCACACCGGAAAAGTGTATTCAGTCAGGCTACTGGTTGTGTTTGGCGTGGGCAGTAGTGTTCCGAACCACGTCCTGCAATGTAATGGCTAAAGAAAGCAGTCATTCACCTTCCATCCTGGGTTTTAGCCCTGACTCCACTTTGTACTACTCTGAATGTATCACCTGGGAAAAATATTTCACCTTTCTGTGCCTCAGTTTCCTCATTTTGAAAACAGTGATAATAATTCTTACCTCATAGAGTTGTCACAAAGTTTGAATGAGCTAATATGTATACAGTGCTTAGAAAAGCTGAGAGGCCATTGTCAGTGCTGACCAGGTGTTATATGTTGTTTCCAAGACTTTTATTTAATGTAGATGATTTCTGCTCATCTCACGTGTAATGGGGAACGGTTTCTTTACATACTGCGTAGCCAGCAGCCACTTTCTTCTTTCTCACCTCTACTCTCTTTCTTCCTCTCTCCCCTTGTTTTCTTTCAGATGTAACCAAGAAATTGCTCACTTATAAACAATCTTTTACCTGGCATTGTTCTTCCCACAGTCAGGTTGGCTAACAGTCTTACATTTTATAGAGAGTAGTCTTATTTATTTTATTCTCTAAGAAAAATTCTAATGAATACTTTGTTTCTTCACAGAATTACGTATAAATTAACAAAAGTTGATTCTAGAAGAAACAGAACCTTGGCTAGTACAATAATAATGTATGTAATAGGAAAACTTATCAAAGAATTACATTAAAAACTATTAACACAGGTGATTTTGCCTTTTAAATGGACTTTATATTATGAAAATATAATCATAAAGTAAAATTTATGGAATTCTGACAATTTTGAAAAAATACTAACTTTATACAATTTCATGTATTATATGTTTGGGGATTTTTGTCTTTTTTTTAAAAAAGATTTTATTTATTTGTTTTTAGAGAGAGGAGAAGGGAAGGAGAGAGGGAGAGAAAGATCAATGTGTAGTTGCCTCTCATATATCCCCTACCGGGGACCTGGCCCGCAACCTAGGCGTATACTCTGACTAGGAATTGAACTGGTGACCCTTTGGTTTGCAGGCCCACACTCAATCCACTGAGCTACAGCAGCCAGAGCATATATTTTGTTTTTAAAAGATACATCATTACCATAATAACAAAATTAAAAATAATTCCAAAGTGTCATAAAATATACCATCTGTGTTCAGATTTCCCCAATTGTCTTATAGTTTATTTGTTTAAATTAGGCTCATAACCTTTTCTCTATTAATTTACAGATTTGTACACTCTACTTTTTTATTGTATTTTATTTGTTAAAGAAATACTTGTTTGTTCTATTGTGTTAATTGCATTTCCATGATGTAATAAAATGTTCTTCTGTTCCCTGAAAAATAGGTACAGTACATGTATCTTGCAGCTTTATTGTGTTTCCATGTTTTGCACAAGAATGCTTTGAAGATGAGAAAGATGAATTAGAAAAAAGTAAAGAAGAGAAAATGAGCCTAAGTCTCATCTGAGTCACCAAAGTGTTACCGGACTGGGTTTGGGCCTGGGACTGGGCCTGGGTCTGGAGCAGGCCTGTCTGGGGTCTGCTGGTAGTGTGTGGGTTCCTGACTTCATGTAGGAAAGATTTCACCGCACAAGTCCAGGTGATTTTGAGATTATGTTTATTAAAACTGGGGGTAGTGAAACAAAGGAAGGGCTTAAGGTAGAAGAAGCAAGGAGAGAGAAAGAGAAAAAGGGGGGCTTTGAGACAGGTTCAGAGGGTGTGCTCTCCTGGTTGCAAGTCTTGTGGGCTCCCTTAGAGTTTAAGAGAAAGATAGAAGAGATGCAAGGTATGTGTATCTTCCAGCAAAAGTGCACTGTGCATCCTTTGTCTTGAGGCTTTATATTTTTAGCTGTCCAGAATCCTAGGAGAAGCCTCAGGGGAGGGTCTTAATGGAACATTCATTAACTTTTCAGGTGTGTCCTTCAATATGTTAATTCATCAAAATGTGCCTATAGAGGGGTCATGTTCTGATTAGTTTTATTTTCTTTTGTTTTAAAGATTTTATTTATTTGTATTTTAGAGAGTGGGGAAGGGAGGGAGCAAGAGAGGGAGGAAGAAACATCGATGTCTGAGAGAAAACGTCCATCGATCCTCTCACACACCCCCAAATGGGGGACCTGGCCAGCAACCCAGTCATGTGCCCTGACGGAGAGCCAAACTGGTGACCTTTGGTTTGAAGGAGGACTCCCAACTCACTGAGACACACCAGTAAGGGCAGATTAGTTTTAGTTTCAAAGAACATCATCAAGAACGTCATTGAAGAGGGACCGGGACTGAGGCCATTCTGTCCCAGGACAGTGTGGAATGTGCAAAGCATTTGCTCCCTAGTGTTCTTGGTTGGGACTATGAATCCTCGTGATCCGTTAACTGGCTGCAAATTGCTCAGACAATATTTGGTCTTTTTAAATTATATTGTCTTAGTTTCCATTATACTACTTGCCAAGGAATTTCCCTAGCGTCTTACTATCCTGTTTCAGTTTGAGTTTTTAATATATCTTGATATTTTGGATATTGACCCGTATAGGAGGTATCATTTGCAAATACCTTTCTTCTTTCTGTTGGTTGCCATTTTGTTTTGTTGATGGCTTCTTTTGATACCCAAAAGCTTTTTAGTTTGATGTAGACCAATTTTTTATTTATCATTTTTCTGTTACTTTTCTTGCCTTTGGGTTCAATTTCACAAAAACCCCTCTGAGTTTAGTGCCTATGTTTTCTTATATGTATTTTATAGTTTTAGGTCTTGAATTGAAGTCTATAACCTGTTTTCAGTTAATTTTTGTGTATGGTGTCACATAGCAGCCTAGTTTTATTCTGCATGTGGCTTTCCAGTTTCCCAGCACCATTCACTGAAGAGGCTTTTCTTTTCTCCATTGCATGTTTTTGGCTCCTTTGTTGAACATTAGTTGCCGGTGTATGTGTGGGTTTATCTCTGGGTTCTCAATTCTATTCCACTGGTCTGTGTGTCTCCTTTTCTGACAATACCAGACTTTTTTTGGGGGTGGGGGGAGTGTTGTAGCTTTGTAGTATAGTTTGAAGTTAGGGAGTATGATATTCTTGCTTTGTTCTTCTTTTAATCTGAGGATTGCTTTGGTTATTCAGGGTCTTTGGTTTCATATAAATGTGACGATTTTTTTTCTGTTTCCATGAAAAATGCCATTGGGATTTTGATGGGGATTGCATGAAATCTGTAAGTTGCTTTAGGTCATATGGCCATTTTAACAATGTTAATTTTTCCAAACCATGAGCATGGATTGTCTTTCCATTTCCTTGTGTCTTCATTTATTTTCCAACAAAGTCTTATAGTTTTTAGTGTACAAGTAACTTCTCTCCTTTGTTAAGTTTATCCTTAGGTGTTTTATCCTTTTTCTTACAAGTGTAAATAGGTTTGTTTTCTTTATTTCTCTTTCTGATACCTTGTTGTTGCATATAGGAATGCAGTAGACTTTTGTACATTGACTTTGTGCCCTGAAGCTTCACTGTATTTATTTCAAAGAAACTTTTGTTGGAGTCTTCAGGGTTTTCTACATATAAAATCATGTCATCTGCAAACAGTGACAGTTTTACATATTCATTCTCAGTTTGGATGCCTTTCGTGTCTGTTTTGTGCCTGATTGCCTTGGTTAGGACTGCTGGCACTATGCTGAAGAACCGTGGGGAGAGTGGGCATCTTCGTGTTGTTCCTGATATTAGAGGAAAAGGTTTCAGCTTTTCACCACTGCATATGAGATCAGCTGAAGTTTTATCATCTATGGTCCTTATTAAGTTGAGATACTTTCCTTCTATACCCATTTTATTGAATCTTTTTAAATCATTGATTGATGTTGTATCTTGTCAAATATTTTTTCTGAATCTATTGATATAATCCAATGATTTTATCATTTATCTTGTTAATGTGTAGTATCACATAGATTGATTTTAAGATGCTGACCTGTCCTTGAATCCCTCAAGTGAACCATTTGACTGTGGTCCATAATCCTTTTACTGTATAGTCATATTTATAATATAATGTCATAGACTGTATTGCTAGTATTTTTGCTGTTGGTTTTGCATCTGTGTTTACTAGATATAGTGGCCTGTAATTATCTTCTATGTATGTGTCTGTGTCTGTTTTTTGTATCAGGATAATGTTGGCCTCATAAAAATGATCTAGGAAGTGATCTTTTTCTTTAATTTTTTGGAAGATTTTGAGAAGAATGGGAATTAAACTGTCTGAATGTTTAGTACTGTTCACCAGTGAGGGCATCTGGCCCTATACTTTTGTTCTTTGGGAGGTTTGTGATTACACTTTCAATTTACTTACTAAGGATTGGTCTGTTTAGATGTTTCAGTTCTTCATGGTTCACTCTAGGATGGTTATATATTTTTAAGAATTTGTCTGTTTCTTCTAGATTATCAAATTTGGTGTCAGATAGTCTTTTACAGTATTTTTGTATAGTCCTTCATATTTCTCTAATATCTGTTGTAAATTCTCCTCTTCATTTCTGATTTTATTTGTCTGAGTCTTGTCTTTTCTATCCTTAATGAGTCTAGCCAGAGGTTTGTCAATTTTTGTTACGTTTTCAGAGAAACAGCTCTGTTGTTTCAGTAATTTTTCTACTGTGTTTCTGTTCTTTATTTCATTTATTTCTACTCTGATTTTTATAATTTCCTTCCTCCTACTGACTTTGGGCTTCAGCTGTCCTTTCTTTAGTTTTTCAAGGTATAATGTTAAGATGTTTATTTGAGATTTTTCCTGCTCCTTATGGTAGGCCTGTAGTGCTATAAACTTCCCTCTTAGTACCATTTTTGCTGCATCCACAGAATTTTGGTATGTCATATTTTCATTTTCATTTATCTCTATGTGTCTTTGATCTTTCATTTCTTCTTTGATACAATGGTTGTTCATTTGAATGTTGTTTAATTGATACACACTTGTGGCTTTTCCAGCATCTTCTTTAGTTAATTTCCATTTTCACACTGTTGTGGTCTGAATATATGCTTTGTATGATTTCAGTTTCCTTAAACTCATCGAGAATAGTTTTATGCCTCAACATATGGTCTGTCGTTGAGAATGTTCCATGTGTACTTGAGAAGAATATATATTCTGCATTTTGTGATGAAAAGCTCTAGAAATATTGATTAAGTACATTTGGTCTAATGTGTCATTTAAGGACAATATCTTCTTATTGGGGTGTTCAGGTCCCATATTGTAAATGTAATTTTGTCCATTTCTCCCTTACGTCTGTTAGTAATCACTTTATATATTTGCTGTCCCCAGGTTGGGTGTGTATATGTTGATAAGCATTATGTCTTCTTGATAAATTGTTGCTTTCATCATTATAAAATGCCCATCTCTGTCTCTTGTGACCTTTTTTATCTTGAAATTTATTTTTCTCTAATATAACTGCTGCTACATCCTCTTTTCTCTGGATGCCATTTACTTCAGTATCATCTTCCACTCTTCTACTATGAGCCTCTGTGCCTTTGGAGCTGAGATGAGTCTCCTCAGGCAACATGTAATTGCGTCTTGTTTTTTAATTCATGCTGCTACTCTGTGCTTTTTGATGAGAAAGTTCAGTCTATTTACATTTATGGTGATTATTGACATAGAGGCAATTTTAACTTTTGTTTCTGGTTTCTCCATATCAATACTGTTCCTTTTGCCTTGTGATTTTGTCTGCTATTTTAGTTTAGTGGTTTTCTGTGATATTTCTCTTCAGTTCTTTTTTTTAAACAAATATTTTGTTTCTTAATTCTGGATAATTGTTTTCTGGTCACCAATAGGTTTGTGTAAAATATCTCATACATACAATAGTTTTTTCATCTTCTGATTACCTCTTATCTTCACTCATCTCTACCTGTACAGTTCTTTTCTTCTTCTCATTTTATAATCTTGTCACAAATTATACTTTTTTAATTATAATTGTTCTTGTACAGTTTTCTGTCTTTTACTCCCATCCCAGCCCACCACCTCAGCCCTCCCCACCTCCCTCCCATTTCCACCCCCCCAGTTTTGTCCATGTGTCCTTTATACTTGTTGCTCTAAACCCTTCCCCTTTTCCCCTGAAATTCCCTCCCCACTCCCCTCTGGTGACTGTCAGCCTCTTCTCAGTTTCAGTGTCTTTGGTTATATTATGCTTGTTTGTTTTGTTGATTAGGTTCCTGTTTAAGGTGAGATCATAGGGTATTTGTCTTTCACTGCCTGGCTTATTTCACTTAGCATAATGCTCTCCAGTTCCATTCATGCTGTTGCAAAGGGTGGGAGCTCCTTCTTTCTTTGTGCTGCATAGAATTCCATTGTGTAAATGTACCATAGTTTTTTGATTCTTTCATTTACTGATGGGCACCTAGGTTGCTTCCAACACTTGGCTATTGTAAATTGTGCTGCTATGAACATTGGGGTGCATAGGTTCTTTTGGATTGGTGTTTCAGGGTTCTTAGGATATAATCCTAGCAGTGGAATTGCTGGGGCAAAAGGTAGATCCATTTCTAGTTTTCTTAGAAAATTCCATACTGTTTTCCATAGTAGTTGTACCAGTCTGCAATCCTACCAAGAGTGCACTAGGGTCCCCTTTTCTTCACAACCTCTCCAACACTTATTTGTTGCTTTGTTTATGATGGCCATTCTGACTGGTGTGAAGTGGTATCTCATTGGGGTTTTAATTTGCATCTCTCTGATAGCTAGCGATACTCAGCATCTTTTCATGTGTCTCTGGATCCTCTGTAGAGTCCTCCTTGGAGAACTGTCTGTTCAAGTCCTTTGCCCATTTTTTAATTGGGTTGCTTGTCTTCTTAGAGTGGAGTCATGTATGTTGTTTATATATTTTGGAGGTTAAACCCTTGTCTGAGGTATCATTGGCAAATATGTTCTCCCATATTGTCGGTTGTCTTTTTATTTTAACACTATTTTCTTTAGCCATGCAGAAGCTTTTCATTTTGATGAGATCCCATTTGTTTATTCTTTCCTTTATGTCCCTTGCTTTAGGGGACATATCAGTAAAAATGTTGCTGCATGAAATATCTGAGATTTTCCTGCCTATGTTCTCCTTTAGGACTTTAATGGTGTCACGGCTTATATTTAAATCTTTTATCCACCTTGAATTTATTTTTGTGTATGGTGTAAGTTGGTGCTTGTGTTTCATTTTTTTGCATGTAGCTGTCTAGTTCTCCCAATACCACTTGTTGAAGAGGCTATTTTTACTCCATTTTATGTTGCTACCCACTTAGTTGAATATTAATTGACTGTAGAGGCTTGGGTTTATTTCTGGGCTCTCTGTTCTGTTCCACTGGTCCATATGCCTGTTTTTATGCCAGTACCAGGTTGTTTTGATTACAGTGGCCTTGCAATACAGTTTGGTATCAGGTATTGTGATCCCTCCTACTTTGCTCTTCTTTCTCAAAATTGCAGCAGCTATTTGAGGTCATTTATGGTTCCATATAAATTTTTGAAGTGTTTGTTCTATGTCTGTGAAATATGCCATTGGTAATTTAATAAGTATTGCATTGAATATGTAAATTGCTTTGGGTAGTATGGACATTTTGATGATATTAATTCTTCTGATCCATGAACACAGTATATGTTTCCATTTGTTTGTGTCTTCTTTGATTTCTTTCTTCAGTGTTGTATAGTTTTCTGCATACAGGTCTTTTATCTTCTTGGTTAGGTTTATTCCTAGGTATTTTATTTTTCTTTTTGCTATATTGAATGGGATTTTTTCTTGATTTCTGCTTCTGCTGTTTCATTGTTTATATACAAAAATGCCTTTGATTTCTGGATATTGACTTTGTATCTAGCTATTTGGCCAAATTCATTTATTAGGTCAAGCAGCTTTTTTGCTGACTCTATAGGATTTTCTATGTACAGTATCATGTCATCTGCAAACAATGATAGTTTTGTTTCCTCCTTTCTGATTTGGATGCCTTCTATTTCCTTTTATTGTCTAATCACCGTGGCTAAGACTTCCAATACTGTACTGAATAGAAGTGGTGAAAGTAGACAACCTTCTCCTGTTCCTGATCTTAGCGGGAGAGATTTTAGTTTCTGCCCATTGAGTATGATGTTGGCTATAGGTCTGTCATATATGGCCTTTATTATGTTGGGGAATGCTCCCTCTATTGTCACTTTCCTGAGTGTTTTTTTCATAAATGGGGGTTGTACCTTATCAAATGCTTTCCCCACAGCTATTGATATGATCATGTAATTTTTGTCTTTGCTTTTGTTTATGTGATATATTACATTTACTGATTTATGAATGTTGAACCATCCTTGCATTCCTGGGATGAATCCCACTTGGTCATGATATATGATCTTTTTAATGTATTGTTGGATGGGGTTTGCCAATATTTTGTTGAGGATTTTAGAATCTGTGTTCATCAGCGATATTGGCCTGAAGTTTTCTTTCTTTGTTGTGTCTTTATCTGTTTTAGAGATTAGGATGATGCTGGCTTCATTAAAAGAGTTTGGGAGTCTTCCCTCATTTTGGATTTTTTGGAATAGTGTGTGAAGGATAGGGGTTAGCTCTTCCTTAAATGCTTCGTAAAATTCTCCTGTGAAACCATCTGGTCCAGGGCTTTTGTGTGTTGGGAGTTTTTTGATTACTACTTCAATTTCATTTGCTGTTATTGGTCTGTTCAGGTTTTCTGCTTC